>JAVANC010000017.1:996639-1085588 GCA_033319125.1 Parnassius glacialis | reverse complement strand
AGTGGCTTAGCAATGAATTGTTGCACGGGGAGCCGCGGGTTCGAATCCCGCACGGAACAAGTATTTGTATGGTCTACAAATAACTGTTCCGGGTCTGGATGTTTGTAAACTGCCTCCACGATACAGGAGAAAATCCTAGTGTGGGGGTAACGTTATTTTAAAAAATGAAAAAGTTCGATCCCCGTCGGGACCAATGAAATTGTTGCAATTTTATATAATAGTAATCGTATATATAGACTTTACTTTTTTTTAATTTTATAATTATATTACAGACGAAAATTTTAAAATTTTGTCTGTCGTCCAAAACGCATCACCTCTTTCAATTATATGAATTTCCATGCCGTCTTTTGTCTTTGGCGTCCAAATTACAAAATAGCAAAACTTTTCGTTTCGAATAAAACTCGAATAAGCGCTCGTCACCGCCCGTGCATGTGTGTGTAAGCGTCGTCCTCCCGCACCGCACCGGGGGGAAACATTATTCAGTGAGATGCACGATAATTCATAGTAACATGCGCGCGTAAAAAAATACGAAAAGGCCTTTGGAAGAATGGGTTTTATGAAAAAACCACTGCATAAATCAATTACAAATAAAATTTATTGAATTGTTCGATAATTGAGCTGTGTCGGTACCGACTTTGTTTTGGAAATTTTACATTTCTTTTATTACTAATTTACGCCCAAAGTTGTGTTAAAATTGGCAATAAAAACGAATGTTTGGTAGCTCGTAACTTTTTAATAACATTTTATTTTCCTATTCTGTTTCCGTACAGACAATTTAAATAATGAGACAAAACGATATCATGTTTAACTTTGGATGTACACTGTCAAACAGCGGAGTAAAACCCCTCCGAAATTTCTATGGAAATAATGTCGACTAGTGTCACCTTAAGTGTACGCTTAATCTTGATGCCTGTCAATTTAAAATATATCAAAATTTAAAATATAAAAAAATGGTCTAATTGTAGATTTAGACTTTTTAAATAGAATAGTGTGTGAATGTGATACTCGTATCTAAAATATTTTTTACATATAATAAAGGTAAATAAACATAACACGTTCAAGAATTTTAATTATATTAAAAAAATAGGTTACATACATACTATGTGATTTACCCCGTTAACTTATTTTTTTATCATTATGAAATATTGCGAACTAAGCCAGGATTAAGTAAAAATTAAAATACCAAACTTTGCATTGTCTATTAAATACATAATTTACTAGAAAATAAATAATATACAAAAGAAATTACGTCACGTATTGGAATGCTGCTCGCAGATTCCTTTACGCTGCCATCAATCAGCACAGAATAGAAAATAATCATTTTTATTCAACATAGATCACAAGAATACTTATTTAAAGTCATTTAGGATTTACCACAACTTCGGGAAAGCCTCTATCCTGGGTAGAATCAGCGGGGAAAACTATCGGGACATTTTTTAAATAAAATTAATTTACTATATGTAACTTTATACAATTAATAGGATTAACTCTCTCTCTCTCTTTCTCACTCTATCTCTCTTTCTCTCTTTGCACATTCTTGAATTATTCCATCACACGCTTAACTATATCGTACGTTATAAGCCGAATCCAGCATTGCCCTTTTATTCTGGGCACGATTTAAATTATTTGTCTCCAACTGTGACCTCATTATATTGTGAGCCTCTAACCTCCATCGACAAAAACGGATATAAGTCTGATTACAATCCGGGCGTAAAACGAAAGTAATGGCCATTCCTTTTTTCCAATTCAGCTTTCTGATCAAGCGAATCCCCAACCGTTTCATTTTCGAACCTGTTAACATGGCGGGTTTATTTGTATGTCATTTTATTTAAATAATTATATATTATATAATAATTATATATTTATATCTTATCGTTTTTATGCGATTGTATCTATCACATTTCTTTTTGTTTCATTTTGTTAGTATTTATATAATTTTGGCTGACAACAAGTTTTATCTATCTACCTATCCATTTATGTATCTACATCGTTAGTCCTTATTAATATTACATTTCATCAAAACCTATTTTTGTTCTGCGTATATATAGCGGTAACTTCTTATTTAGAGTCGTTCGTCTCTTATTCTTAATTGGGAATGACTAATTAAGAGTTGTTGTAAAACGTACATTTGTGTTTTCTTGATTACAAAATCTTTTAGGAATAATAAATGAAATGTTATTAAACAAATAAGATATTTTTAGGTAAAAATTGAATTGTTGTTAGCTTAATTTTAAGCGGAGGTGTTTTGTTTTTTAAGAAAATAAATACATGTTTGTGTTACATACATTAGGTGGATTGCTAGAATCCACCTAATTATAAGTGGCTACAATATCTCATAGCAACTTGCAAATAATTTCAAAACAAGAAAACTTTGGGTAATATGGCACCCCCCCCATCATCATCATCATCGTCCTGCGTTTTAGTACACATTATATTTTAACAAAAGAGAAAAAACTTAACAAAATGACTAGGTGGGTAGGGTTCTGCTAAGGTGTCCGCTTTTTGTACCTACCGTTTGGGTCCTTTGGGTTTGGGAGTACCTTGTTACCTATATATGGTTTTGTTTATAATATTTACCATTACTTATAATATTTCATTCTATTCATTCTATAAGCTGATTAGTTGCGTATTCCTAAGTGATGTCTTATGTTTGTATTTTGTCCTATATCATTTAGGTGGACTTTCAGTTCGTTTGTTACTTCAGATAAAAAGAAAAACATCGATTTCATAATTAGATATTTAACCATGGTAAAACCATTCTCCGGCAATATTATTGTAAAGTTGTAAACGATTTTGATTGGTTTTTCTTCGGTTAAGTAGACCCTTAACCGAAGAAAAACCACGCTCTCAAAGAAAACAAGCATAAAACAGTTTAATGATGCTGTGTTTCGTATAGTGAGTGTAGAGAACCGGAGACACTTTTTACTGGAATCGAGGCATTCCATATTAGTTCTTAGGGATGAAAACGCGTCTGCATTTTTATTCTTAATCGAAGATTGATGTTATGTTCGATCAAAGTCCATTCACTTACCATCAAGTGGCCTGTGTGCTCGTTTTTCACCATTATTCTATAAATAAAGATATATGAAATTAATAATGTTAAAGTAAAAAGATAATAGGTTCAACAACGGACGAGATATCTTGCCTGAAGTGATATTCGTAGTTTTATTCATTCTTACACACATTTTATTTTATAGAGCAGATGTTTGCGAAGTTATTTTTAAAAAGCTTTAAAAACATAAATAGAAATATCCTTATATCATTTACTATTAAAATTGTAACACCTACATTCCATGAAAATAAATAATAGTGAAAAACGAGCAAAGGGAAAATGCTAACGAAGATAATGAGCGAAGACGAAGGCAACCCTAAACCAAAATGCAAAGGCTTCTAATATTTAAGCTCCGTACGAAAATATTCCAAAACTTTCGCGACAACCATTCACATTTAGTGTGGAATTTTAATGTTTATATAAAGGCACATTGTCTCTCAACTCTTTATAAGGACATAAAGCGGATAACACCTTAAGCGGCATCCATAAAGACTGGTGTTTTTTTAAAGGACCGTTTAATATGTATCTAATTATTAATTCTCATGTGTCTGCGAAAGCTACCCAATTACTTAAAAACATCTCGTAATCCAGTTTATCACCAAAGTTGTTTTTCTGCATATAAATGATATGTTGCTAACTGGTAACATTCATTTCTATGCGGATGACAGCACTGGTGATGCTCTATACACCGGCCGTGCTAATATTTCTCGGGAAAACGTCTCCGAGTACCGGAACAAACTTGTGTCTGAAGTCGAGTCTTTGCTGGACAAAGTCTCGGACTGGGGGCGACTAAATCTAGTCCAGTTTAATCCTCAGAAGACACAAGTTTGCTCGTTTACCGCTAAAAATAACCCCTTTGTCGTATCTCCTCAGTTTCAAGGCACTCCCCTACTTGCCTCAGCCAGTATCGGAATCCTCGGCGTCGACATATCGAGTGACGTGCAGTTTCGTGGTCACTTGGAAGAGAAGGCCAAATTGGCCTCTAAAAAGCTTTGCGTGCTCAGCAGAGCGGGACAGTACTTCATGCCGGCACACCGCCCGCAACTTTACAAGGCGCAGGTTTGGCCTCACATGGAATACTGTTCCCATCTCTGGGCAGGGGCTCCCCAGTGCCAGCTCCTTCCACTTGACCGCATCCAGCGCAGAGCGGCTCGAATCGTCGACAACCGAGCCCTTTCCGATCGGCTTGACTCATTGGCACTGCGAAGAGATGTTGCATCCCTTTGCATTTTCTTTCGCATCTACCATGGGGAGTGCTCTGAGTAATTGTTCGGATTAATCCCAGCCGCCAAATTTCACGAACGCACTTCGGGGCAGAATTCCCGATACCATCCACACCATCTGGATGATTGGCGGTCTACCACTGTGCGATTTAGAAGATGTTTTCTTCCTCGCACGACTTCCTTGTGGAATCGATTACCATCAGCGATTTTTCCGGACCGATACGACTTAGGGACCTTCAAGAAAAGAGCGTACTCCTTTTTAAAATGCCGACAACGCATCTGCAATTCCCTCCCTGGAGTTGTTCATGGGCGGCGGTAGTCACTTACCATCAGGTGAGCCGCATGCTCGTTTGCCCTCTCTCCTATAAAAAAAAAGTTTTTATTTCAATTACATTTAATATTTGAATTTTTTTAAAGAATATGGATGACAAACGAGCGCACAGTCAACCTGATGGTAAGTGGATGCTGTGTCCTATAGATATCTATATTTTTCCTCGATTAAGAATCAAAATGCAGATTTGTTGTCACCCAGGACTAAGATTGAATGCCTCATTTTAAGTAAAAAGGATCTCCGGTTCTCTACACTTACCATACGGAACACGGCAGCTTAATGCATTTTACGCTGGTATTCTGTAAGAGCGTGGGCCTTCCCTAGTTGAGCTGACTCATTCGTACTCACAGCTCCAAGGGACAGTAGACTTGAGTATTTGATATCAATTTCAGCTTAATACCTCCACGCGTTCTTAAGAAAAAGGGTCTTGACAGACAGACAGACAGACGGACAACAAAGTGATCCTATAAGAGTTCCGTTTTTTGTTTTTGAGGTACGGGACCCTAAAAATAATTGACTTTATTAAATTTATGATGAAAACATCTGCATTTAAACCAGACTAACCATAACCCAACGGATAAGTAAGTTATATTGGAAATTTTTCACTTCTATAATTTCTATAAACTTCAAAAAACTGACAACTGATGGGAAAAATGGTCTCGAGTAAAAGGTTCTCAATCGATCGATATCGGCAAGCAAGTAACGCAGTCCTTGACCTAGAGGAGCAACAATCTGGTAAAACATGCAAAAAGTCTTTTGACACAGGTGACTAAAGACCGTATTTTGTGGCGTTCTTTGTGGATGGCCTATGTTCAGAGGTGGAACTGTGCCTACTTTGCTCAAACCTGGATTGTGCAAGTCATATATTCATGTATTCTTTATTGTTCACGAAAATGATCGCCACACTGCCACAATACATGATGGCACACTTTACGTCTCTTTGACATATTTTAAAAAGTTCACAGATTTGCAGGTTTTCGCGCGATGTTTTTCTTCATTCCCGTGCACGATATATTGTTATAATTGCTACTAAGAATTTCATTAGTGCTTTTGGGGATTGAACCTAGGTTGCCCATTTCACGGCTAGCGCTTAGCCACTCAGATGAATGTTCGAAATGTTAATGTTTAAGTGTAAATAACATCTTACCTGTGCCATTGCCCCTGAGCGGTTGTTGTACAGGTTGTCCGCGTGCCTAGCGTCCCTACGCTAGTGCCACCCGTTCCGCGCCTCGCGCTTTTCAGGTAGTGGGCGCCTAGCGCTGAAGTACTGTAAGTGGTTTAACCGCTAACTCACAGTTCCTACCCCCCCGTCCTTCAGCCGGGGAGGTTTGACTGTAAGCTTTTATATTGTAGAACACTAGTTATTTATAAGTATATTAGTTTATTTTAATTATTGCATACCTTAAGCGAAAGCGCAAGGTAATGTTCTACTATCGCCTAAAAGTTAAAATTCCAACATTTTATCGAATAAAATCGTATCTAGCAATCATATTATACATATAAATGATATAAAAAGCACATTGTTAGAAAGATAAATGATTGTTGAACTTATTAATAATTTTTTTAAATCGATTAATTGCTATTTTTAAATAAAAAAAGGGTTTTAGTGGCTTATGGTGTGGATTTATCAAGTCCCTGTGGCTTGTAAACACTATAACTTTTGAAAATATCAATTGTTTAACTCAATCTATTTTTTAATCTCTTCATCTATCATGTGGGAAGCCACTGAATGTAAATGGCAGTGTAATTTTGTTTTGTTTAGCTATAATTAATTTTTTTCGGCTCCAAAATGGTGAAATTTTCGTTGATTTCGTTGCCTCGTATATAAATTGTTTCTGTAAATGGGGATCTACAGCCACAGAGTAGTTTAGTTCACAGAGTACCTTTGTATTAAGTTTAGTTCGGCTTCAGTCGCCATCGTGAGTGGACATTGTTTCGGTTGTTTTCAGCGGCTCAAAAAGATCGCTGTACAAATACACAATATTCGAATAAACAAATTTCTTAAATACTTGAATATAATAATAATAAGAGATTTTTTTATTACAATATTTAAAAGCACAGAATAAATAATAGTAGTACGTACTAAAAGTAAGTAGTATAATTTTTGTGTCATGGGTGACATTTTCATGCTTTTCGAGGGTGTTGAAGCTGATAGTGCTGTCGAAATGTAAATCCAAGATGGCGGCTGAATTAGGTACCAATTTATTCATTATTGGTATCATTTTCATGGTTTTCGAGGGTGTTGAAGCCGATGTGCTGTCAAAAATGTAAATCCAAGATGGCGGCTGCAAAATATATCAATTTTTTCATCTTGGGTGTCATTTTCATGGTTTTCGAGGGTGTTGAAACCGATAGTGCTGTCGAAATGTAAATCCAAGATGGCGGCTGCAATAGGTATCAATTTTTTCATCTCGGGTGTCATTTTCATGGTTTTCGAGGGTGTTGAAGCCGATAGTGCTGTCGAAATGTAAATCCAAGATGGCGGCTGCAATAGATATAAATTTTTTCATCATTGGTGTCATTTTCATGGTTTTCGGGGGTGCTGATGCCGATAGTGCTGTCGAAATGTAAATCCAAGGTGGCGGCTGCAATAGATATCAAGTTTTTTATCTTGGGTGTCATTTTCATGGTTTTCGAGGGTGTTGAATCCGATAGTGCTGTCGAAATGTAAATCCAAGATGGCGGCTGCAATAGATATAAATTTTTTCATCATTGGTGTCATTTTCATGGTTTTCGGGGGTGCTGATGCCGATAGTGCTGTCGAAATGTAAATCCAAGGTGGCGGCTGCAATAGATATCAAGTTTTTTACCTTGGGTGTCATTTCATGGTTTTCGAGGGTATTGAAGCCGATAGTGCTGCCGAAATGTATTTAAACTACTTTAATAATTCCGTATAATCATGTTATACGTAATTTTTTTAATGCGCTTAAGGTATGCCCAATTGGATTTACCAATATATTTATTTATTTGTGTATTAATATCGTGTATATTATTATATTGTTTCTTAGAAAACGTCTCTTGCTCTTCCGAGCAAGCCCCTGTCCTTTTGAGGATCAGGGGAAAGTTTCACAGAGTTTAGAACGTCCCGCACTTTTCAGAGCGGTGACCCCCCCTCCCCTTACGTATACGTTTAGTCATATTTTTTAGTTATATTCTTATAGTATAGTAGTCATCATGTCCTCGCAGGACTTGAAAACGTCGATCATGGAGGCCATCGCTATGATGGATGACCCACAGGCGCTTGCTGCCGCCCTAGCTTGTCTAGCCAATCCCGCCCCTCAGGCAATCGTCCCGCCGCCAGTTATAGCGGCTTACCTCGAGTCTCAGAACTCGTTCGCGTTACTCGATGGCGAGATGGAGTGCTCTCACTCCGACTCAGCGTCGACAACCTCATCAGTGTCTGCCTCCCGGAAGATGCCCGCGACTAAGTCATCATCCAGCACCAGGACTTCAGAGTCATCGGACTCCGAAGACACCAGTGTTAATTCTGACGAATCCTACAAAACGGTTTCATCGAGGCGCGCATCAAAGCGTGCAGCGAAAAACCGTTCGCCCATTGCCGTAGCGGCCCGTGCCGCCCCCCCTACCCCCGCAGCCCCCGTCGCTGACGCGTCTACCTCCGCAGCCCCCGCCGCTGCCCCTACCCCTCTGTCGCCGTTAGACGTAACGGCGAAAAACAAACCTGCCTCGCGTTGCGCGCCAAAGCTTGCTAAAAAGCAAGTCCCACCGCCGGTGTTCCTCAGAGATAAGGCACAATTTACGCGTCTTAGCAAAATTTGCTACGACGCGAAAATTAAGTACGACATAGCTACGAACGTCGGTGTAGCTATTAAAATCTTACCCACTACGTTAGACGATTTTAGGCGTTTAACAAAATTATTTTCTAGCGAAGGTGTGTCGTATCACACCTATGCTCTCCCGGAAGAGCGCAAAGTCAGGGCCGTCATCCGAGGCGTCCCATATGAACTCTCCAACGAGGAGATTCTTGAAGACCTAAAGGCTCAAGGATTTCCCGTTGAGGCTGTGCACAAAATGCACAGTAGGACAGGAGTTAGATATTCCTTAGTATTAGTAATACTAACAAATGTACCGGAGGCTCGTGACATCTTCCGGCAAGTGCGCACAGTGTGCGGCTTGTCGGGAGTTAGGGCCGAGCCACCGCATAGGCGCGGTTACCCGGCGCAGTGCCACCGCTGCCAGTTATATGGGCACGCGGCGGCAAACTGCTCCGCCCCTCCCAGGTGCGTTAAGTGCCTGGATCCACACTACACCAAAGAGTGTCCCCGGCCTAAAGATGCCGTATCCCCGCCCGCGTGTGTCCTGTGCCAGCAGACAGGACACCCGGCGAGCTATAGAGGTTGCCCGTGCGCACCTCGTCCACGTGTCCCAGTCTATAGACAGGCCCCTCCTCCGCCGGTGAAATGACCGATCGTTCCCGGCATTATACACTAGGAAGCCCCGTCAGGGCGTAGCACAGCCGCCTCAGGGCTTCGCGCGACCCTCTCAGGGTCCCCAGAGACAACCGCAGGCGCCGCTTAGGCCACCTCCCGGTTTTTCAAAGCCTATGCAGGCTCCAGCTTTCCCCTGGGGCCCCAAAAAGGCTGCACCACAACAGGCTGCCTCTGCTCCTCAGCAGAAACAGCCTTCAATTGCCGACGACTTAAAACGGTTTACGCCGTGTTAAAGAACGTCGATATTAACGAAATTAGTATCTTAGCTAGCAAACTGCGTGCGGCTAGGTCCCCTCAGGACCGTCTGTTGGCTCTAGTAGAGCACAATAATCTATTGCGTTCGTTGTAAGTTAAGTTAACTTAATTAACTTAATTAACTTAACTTACAATGACAGAGCCTTCTGCTCTGCCTATAAAGCACGGTCGTATCAAGCCTAAAGGGCTATCGCTTATTTCATGTAACATTCGCAATTTGCGAAATAACCTCCACGAGCTTAGGCTCTTTATTAAAGATCGCGAAGTCGATATACTCCTATTACAGGAAACACTATTAAAATCTAGGGACACTAAAGGTCTCTCAATTAATAATTATTCTCTACTTCGTAGTGACAGGCCCGATCGCCGAGGCGGCGGTACGGCTATTTATTACAAGAAGTCACTACATTGCTCTCATATTGATACGCCACAGCTTACCAATATGGAAGCAACGATATGCAGGTTAGCTATGACGGGACATCAGTCTTTAGTCATAGCCTCCTGTTACATTCCACCCAATAACCTCCCCCTCAAAGATGATTTTGAGGCCATCTTATCTTTAGGGCAATTCAGTCATTATGTTTGGAGATTTT
The DNA here is from genome assembly GCA_033319125.1 of Parnassius glacialis. Taxonomy (NCBI): domain Eukaryota; kingdom Metazoa; phylum Arthropoda; class Insecta; order Lepidoptera; family Papilionidae; genus Parnassius; species Parnassius glacialis. The sequence continues at coordinate 1,075,683 of JAVANC010000017.1, read as the reverse complement.
AACTCTAAGCATACTGAATGGACATGCCTAAATATTAACACTAATGGCAGGATACTGCTTGATATCACGCAGTCTCTTGACCTTACAGTCCTCAGTCCTCTCGGTGCAACACATTATCCGTATGCTACCGCTCAGAACCCAGATGTACTAGATTTTGCGTTACTCAATGGAGTTTCACTCAACCTCAGGTCTATTGAGACACTAGACGATATAGGCTCCGATCACCGTCCGGTTTCCCTTATTCTTGGCCATCAGCCACCCCCAATTTTAACTACGAAAACCTTTACCAACTGGAAAGGTTTCAAGGACTCCCTAGCAAAAGCTATGGACTCGCAGAACTCCATTAATTACCTTCCGTCGGACTTAGAATTAGATAGTCCTGAAAAAATCGACACCGCGGTCGATTCACTTTCTACCCTAATTAAATCCTCCCTTAAGGAGAATGAAAGGGTCGTCACGGTTGCTAATAATAGTAGGCTGCCCCTATATATTAGCAACATATTAAAAGCTAAAAAAGCTGCTTTTCGTAGAGCAGCTAAGTATCCCACCCCCGAATATAGGCATACGGCTAATCGTCTTCAACGAAAACTCCGTTTATGCCTTGCCGAATTTCGAGACCTCCAAAGGAGTGAACTCATGGAGAATATATCTCCCTCCCACACAGCGTATTATCGGATGGCTAGAGCCCTCCGTATAGACGCTATAACACACATTCCCCCTCTCTCCCGCCCCGACGGAACGGTTGCTTTCGAGGACGACGAAAAGGCTGAGTGTTTTGCAGATAGCATTGCCGAACAATGCTCTCCTAGCACTCAACCTGTCGACCCCTTACATATACAGGAAGTGGAGGATGAGGTCCGACGCAGGAACTCACCCCCCACCACCTCTGATCCTATCACTGTGTCCAATGATGAGATCTCGTCCCTCATCAAAGGATTTAAAAACAGAAAGGCTCCGGGTGCGGATGGCATATCCAACCAAGCCCTTAAGCACTTTCCAGAGCAGGTGTTAACCCTCTTATCTATTATCTTTAACGCTGCTTTAATCTTAGTTATTTTCCCACCACTTGGAAAGAGGCCATTGTCATTGGTATTCCCAAGCCAGGCAAGCCTCTTAACCTCCCCTCCAGCCATCGTCCCATTAGCCTCCTAAAGGCTATGGGCAAACTCTTTGAAAGAGTGATTCAAAATAGAATGAGGCGCCATCTGTTTCCCACAGACGGTGACCCTCTTATCATCCCACACCAATTTGGTTTCCGTGAGAAACATTCATGTCCCCAACAAGCACACCGCATAGTGGAATACATCCTCAGCGGTTATTATCCACGTCGACAAAAGACAATCGCGGTCTTTTTCGACATTGCCAAAGCCTTCGACCGAGTCTGGCACGTAGGCCTTATTTACAAATTATATAGGATAGGACTCCCCGATCGTCTAGTACGTCTCGTGGCCTCTTATTTACAACATCGTACCTTTCGTTTTAGATACGAAGGCACGTTATCCCCTCAGCGCCCCATTAAAGCTGGTGTTCCTCAGGGATCGGTACTAGCTCCCCTCCTGTACATCTTGTACACCAACGATATCCCAATCCCATCGAATGGTGTACAATTATCACTTTTTCGCAGATGACACTGCTCTCTATTATAAAAGTCATATCTTATCATATGCTAGGAACGAGCTCCAAAAGTCAGTTGATGACCTAGGAGACTGGTTCCAAAAATGGCGAATCGATGTGAACCCGGAGAAGAGCTCCGCAGTTCAATTCGATTGGAAACGACGCCGTCATAAAAACCATAAAAATATCCCATCAATATGTATGTTAAGGACTCCTGTCCCTTGGCATACGTCAGCCAAATATTTAGGTGTCACCCTTGACGAAGAGCTCACTTTCGGGCCTCATGTCAAAAGAGTGACACGTCTAGCTCGATTTTATCTATGTAGGCTTAACAGTATGTTAGGCCGTCATAGCAAAATGTCCCTAAGAAATAAGCGAACCCTTTATAAGGTTTGTATACGACCGGTAATGACTTACGCGGCCCCATTATTCGCGCACGCTAATCCTAATATTATTAATGATATGCAAATAGTACAAAACTTATTTTGTCGTCGAGCTACGAACGCACCTTGGTACGTTCGAAATGCCGACCTTCACCGGGATTTAGAAATCCCAACAATTCAGCAATACACTAAAACTCTCTCTGAAAACTTTTTTAAAGTTTCAGAGACGCACAATAATAAACTAATTCGTGAGGCAGTAACTTATACCGCCCCACCCCCCTCCCCTCATATTGTCCGCAGGCCGAGAAACACTCTCTCGGACCAGCCTAATAAACTTTCATACGACCTGAACTGCCTACTGGCGGCTCAGGCCAATTCTAATTAAATTAAAAATTATTTAAAATCAATATGCCTTCGTAGGCAGTCCCTAAACGGCACTTAGCCGTCTGCGCTCTCTTTTTCTCCAAAAGAGGGTCGCTTTATGATACGGCATATGAAGCTTTCGACAGCTAGTTGCCAGTCTCTAAAGGCAGTTTTTAGGGGGTATCACTTAGGTTCCCCTTGTAGGTCGTGAGTCCCCCATAACCACTATAGACCGGAACTATAGTGGCATGCGTAATGCATTTTCTGCCTCCCTCTGGGTAGCCCATTTCCAAATTACTTCGGGCGCAAAAAAAAAAAAAGAGTGTAAATAACTTATAGCGTGTTGGTTCCTATTATTTTAAAGAATTGTATAGGAATTTGACTGCCTTCGAATATCAGATCGGGCCAAAAAAATCAAATCAAAAAAGTTATGAAAGGTTTCTCTGTTAAGAAATTCCCAGTACTTAGCTGCCCGGAGTCAGGAAGTTGGCGGTGTTTCACCAAGTGCTAGTACAAGTGTCTCGGAAAGCACGTAAAGCTGTTCGCGCCTGATCTTTCTCCGGTCATTTTTTTATAGGATAAGGGTGACAAACGAGCACACAGTCCACCTGATGGTAAGTGGTTACTGCGGCCCATAGACATCTACATCTATCCTTTATTACAAATCCAAATGCAGATGCGTTGTCACCCGTGAGGACTGAGATGGAATGCCTCATTTCCAGTAAAAAGGGCCTACGGCCACCTGCACTCACCAAGCGAAACGCAGAGGTAAACCTTTACTTCACGCTGGTATTCTGTGAGGTCGTGGTACCACCCCGGTTCGAGCCGGCCTATCCGTGGGACAGCAAAAGCTGCCGCGTGGCTCTACCACTGTCGACTTACCGTCCTGTCGGACTATGAGATTGAGGTAATAGATATTGCACATGTGCTTGTGCATATACTTGGGCACTATAATCTTGTCCAGCACAGGTGGCTAATCTACGTTAAAGCTGGCCACCGTGACCGTAATTTGGTATGAAGAAAATTATTGTTTATTTCGTAGTTTAGTTCATATGTTTGACAACATTTCTCTCAAAATTGCTTTAAGTTATATATACTAAAGAGCAAAAAAAAAATAGAACCATTATTGAATGACTAGTAATACCTACTCAGCCTACAAAGGGAAATTGTAAAAATTTATGTACTCCTTATTCAATATGCATGGAGTGCAGAGTCCATGAATACAAATAGATGAAATAACAATATTTTCGTCTCAATACGCGCCGATATACGAGTACAATAAGCCGATCTCGAGGACCGTAATATCAATGCAACCGGAGCCATGTATATAAATTCAGTTTCAACGATTACCGGAACAATCCTTCACAGAGAAATTTACGAAGTATGCATTTCGTTTAATAATTGTAATGCTATTGCTTGGTAAAACTAATTAAAAATAATTGATTTAAAATATATAATCGAATTCTCCCGGCATTGCTCTCTATCTGTTAGTACAGTTTTATCAAAATCAGTTCAGAAATTTCGAGAGAAAGACAAAATTAGAAAATGGTTATTTATGTCAAAATAGCATGCAAATAACCCTATGAGCTCAATAGAATTTAGTTATTTTAACATTAAAAATAGATATTTCAATTTCATTTAAATGTATGGATGTAATTGTCATTTATGTTGTTACTATGAATTACCAAAATAATTATTCTGATAATGATTTCTTATATTTACGCAATTACTATACATTAAATGAAATATAATTTTTACAGCACCCATGGTCACGGGGAGGGGAGGAAGGGGGGGAGGGGACTGAGTTATATGACGTCCCGATGTCATAGTTAGCCCGGCTACCTTCAGTTTTAAATCTACGCAGAATGAGCTTATAGTATCATGAAGTCTTGCAGTGGTATGCTTGGGTTTGAATTTAATTTTATTAATTATATGTATAGATAATAGAGCCGTGGTAGCTCAGATGGTCAGCGCTCGCTGTAAGCTTCACAGTACTCGAGCAACCCGGGTTCGAACCCCGCCAGCCATCAATGAAATTGTTAATTGCAATTTTAAGTTTTGATTTACCACGTGCTCGGGGGTGAAGGAAAACATCGTGAGGAAACCTGCATGTCTGAGAAATAAGAAAAAAATATTTCGAAGACATGTGAAGTTCGCCAACACGCATTGGGGCAGCGCGGTGGACATTTCCTTGCCCTAAAACCATCTCAGAAATTAGAGGAGGCCTGTGCCCAGCAGTGGGACGTAAATAGGCTGCAACTTTACTTTACTAACTTTAATTACAATATACCAAGCAGACGACTGCACCCATCCATCTTCTCTATTGAAATTAAGGTGTTTTTTTTTTAATTTCAATAGCTTCGCGAATCATCCTTGGTAGAAATCGGTTTTATTTTGCGAGGATTTGTGGTTTATCAAATGTGATGTAATGGCGGGGACGATCTTGAACATCTTCACTGATTGCAGACTTTCCGAAACGCCGGTGCTTCAAGTCAATTATATGTTCTTTTACGCGAGTTTATATATTATAGTATAGATATTTTTCATTGTCCTATGTAAGAGAGACGTTAAACACCTCAGTCCGCCCCGTAACCATGGATACTGCAAAGCATCCGAAACGTCGGGAATTAAAAAGTTAAATGAAACGCCATATAATCCGTAAAATTTGTTTTCATTTTCCCTTTAAAGATCAAGAAAAGTTTATATCAATAGTGATTTTCATAATCAAATCATAATATAGTAACGTTTCAAAAGATGAAACAAACGTTTTGATCCTGAGGACAAAAAGATTTATGTCAAAAGCTTATACGTAACTAGTTTGGGCATAAACCTGAGCAAAGATAAAAACGTCAGGGATCAACTTATGCGAAAAGCGTTTCTTTTGTAGATTTGATAAAACGATGGTCTTGTTATTTCTAAACTACCTGCGCCCGCGGCGCAGCTCACGTATTTTTTTTTTTTTTTTTTTTTTACTGAAATAATTTGAGGTTTACGGTAAGAGAATATTAAACGATTTATATAATTACTGTATGAATAAGTGGTTACAAAATAAAACGATATGCTCCAAGTTCTAAGTGAAAGAGCTTCTGTGTAAACGACGTTAGAAATAGACTTATCCGGAGCGTACAGAAAACGGTTACGGAGACTACTAACGCGGGAAAAAAGCAACATAGAGTTGGCCATGTGCAAAACAAACAGTACTGAGGTCCACTCCTGCAACGCGTAAAGTTTAACCTTGCGCTTTATTTACAATCATCGCATAACACACTCTGAGTTGAGTGGGAGGTTCGATGATCATCGATGTTAAAAATTAAAACATCGATGTTTTAACATCGATGTTGACAAATGTCAAACATCGAAACATCGATGTCAATAAACCCATAATTGATAATTGAGAACTTGCAAACAATGCGAACCCGCGAAATCAATATCAACTAAATCTTGCATCTGCTCTGAAGATTAAAAATTATGAATAATTCAGAATTCCTGAACACATCGTTAACCTAAAAAAATGTCATTATGGTGTGTCAAACTTAATTGTGAAGTGTCACCTGTAATGTCACAGTGGTCACTGCTTTCGCTTTATTTTGTAGCGTACCTAATTGTCGGTTGTCGCATAATAACTATTCCATGTAAATTGATATTCAAGTTAATTGTTACTATTTCCTTGCCTGTCGTGTAGTGGCGGTTAAGAATAACCACTACCCCATATCTTCCCGTGGGTGTCGTAAAAGGCGACAAACGAAAACAGGCAGGAGATGGGTATCAGCATCTTCCTGATAACAGAAAATTATAATAATAAAAAAACTGCGGTTGCCGACCCGCTCGCCAAGCGTGGCAACTATGGCAAATACCCCCTATGACAAAAGTTACAAAAAGACGGCCCCCAGTCCCCGGCGGCCCCGCTATTCCTGGCTACGGTGGCGACCATGGTAAAGGAGGGGCAGGGGGTGTTAAGATCCGGTGGAGGTTCGGTTGCCACCTACGACGACTCGACCTGGCAACTTATAACGCACGCACCCTGAGGACTGACGAGAAGATCCTGAAGCTGGAAGAAGAGACAGACAAACTGCGCTGGAATGTCATAGGATTATCCGAAGTCCGAAGAGAGGGGGAGGACACGGTAATCCACGAATCCGGCAATTTGTTCTATCACCGGGAGGGCGACCATCTGTCCCAAGGAGGTGTCGGATTTAACGTCCACAAGTGTCTCGTTAACAACGTTGTAAAGATTGGGAGTGTGTCGACGAGGGTTGCGTACCTTATACTCAGAATCACCAAACGGTATTCGCTGAAGGTCATACAGGTTTACGCACTAACCTCGGCACACCCCGGTCAGGAGGTGGAGGAAATGTATGAGGATATCTCTAGAGCCATGCATTCCTCCAAAACCCACTATACGGTGTTAATCGGAGACTTCAACGCAAAACTAGGCACAAGAGAGAACAATGAGCTGAAAGTAGGAAATTTCGGAATAGGGCAACGGAACCCAAGGGGCCAGCAGCTTGCTGACTTCATGGAGAAAGAGGAACTATTTATGATGAACTCTTTCTTCCAGAAGCGGCCCCACAGGAAGTGGACCTGGTCGAGCCCCGATGGTTCGACAAAAAATGAGATTGACTTCATTATGACGACCAGACGACAACTGTTCAGTGATCTCTCCGTGATCGCGAGGGTGAAAACTGGTAGCGATCACCGAATGGTTAGAGGCACACTGAACCTAAACGTTAAGTTGGAGAGATCTCGTCTAATGAAGTCAACGCTCCGTCCCCCTCGTGCTCTGTTCCAAAGTCCCGAAACCTTTCAGCTCGAGCTAGAAAACCGTTTCAGTGCCTAGAAGATTGCAATGCAGAGGACAATATGAATGACAAGCTCGTGGAAACTGTCCATGCGGTCGGAGCTAAGTTTTGCAAGACCCGCCGCAGAAGAACCCAAAAACTCTCCGATCACACTTTTAATCTCATGGATGTTAGACGGGATATGAAACTGCAGCCCTCAGTAGATTTGACAGCATACAGGCAACTGAACAGACAGATCTCCAAACGCATGCGGCGGGACTGTTGAAGTTGCGTAAACTTTAATAATGCTCGTATTAAAGAAGCGATCGAGCGGAACCAGGGCTCCAAAGACTTTGCTGGAGATCTGTCTGCCAGAAAGAGCCAACTGTCCAAGCTAAAGACTGAGTGTGGCAGCGTCATTTCCGGGACACCTGAGATTTTGAGTGAGATTGAGAGTTTCTATGGGCAGCTGTACACATCATCGTTAAGGCCGCACGTAAGTGTGAGTAACGATCCAATAGCGAGTCTTATCCGACACTATTCCGATGATATCCCGGACGTCAGTCTGAGCAAGATTAAAATGGCTCTCCAGCACCTTAAAAACGGCAAGGCCCCAGGCGAGGATGGAATTACAGCAGAGCTTCTGAAAGCGGGTGGAAAACCGGTACTTGAAGTCCTTCAGAAGCTCCTTAATTCCGTCCTCCATGGTGGCACTACACCGGAGGCGTGGAGCAGAAGTGCGGAGGTCTTGTTCTTCAAGAAAGGTGACTACGCTCTCTTGGAGAACTACAGACCGATTTCCCTTCTGAGCCGCGTCTACGTGCTGTTTTTGAGAGTCATTTCGAATCGTCTCGCGCGCAGACTTGACGACTTTCAGCCTCCCGAACAAGCCAGTTTCCGAAAAGGCTTTAGCACCATAGACCACATATATACCCCTCGGCAAATTGTACAGAAGTCCGAGGAGTACAATTTGCCACTATGTCTGGCGTATGTGGACTATGAGAAAGCCTTTGATTCCGTCGAAATTTGGGCGGTGCTGCAGTCACTTCAGCGATGCAAGTTGTCTGTCGGTATATCGAAATGCTGAAGTGCTTGTACAGTAGAGCTACGATGGCTATCCGAGTACAGATCCAGAGTACAAAACCTATCCAATTTCAGAGAGGTGTAAGACAGGGTGACGTCATATCCCCGAAACTCTTCACCGCTGCATTGGAATACGTTTTCAAGCTTCTAAACTGGAAAGGATACGGTATTAATATCAATGGCGAGTACATCACTCACCTTCGTTTTGCCGATGATATAGTCCTTATGGCAGAATCGCTGGAGGACCTAAGCACTATGCTCAATGACCTCAATAGTGTTTCCCAACGGATAGGTCTTAAGATGAACATGGACAAAACAAAGATCATGTTTAATGTCCATGTCACACCTATGCCGGCAGATGTTGGGGACACTAAGTTCGAAGTTGTTGACGAGTATGTTTACCTGGGACAAATAGTGCGACTAGGTAATTCCAACTTCTACCGAGAGGTCAATCGGCGGATTCAACTGGGTTGGGCAGCGTTCGGGAAATTACGGCACATCTTCTCGTCAGATATACCTTGAAACACAAAACACAAAACATGAAATACAAAACTTGAAAACAAAACTATACAACCAGTGCGTGTTGCCAGTGATGACCTATGGTACTGAGACGTGGTCTTTCACTGTTGGCCGTATGAGGAAGCTCAAGGTCGCTCAGCAACCTATGGAGAGGGCTATGCTCGGAGTTTCTCTGCGTGATAAACTTAGAAATAAGGATATCCGCAGTAGAACCAGAGTGACCGACATAGCCCAACGGATTAGTAAGCTGAAGTGGCAATGGGCCGGCCTTATAGCTCTAAGAACCGACAACCGTTGGGGAAAAAAGGTTCTCGAATGACGGCCTCGTACTGGCGGATGAAGTGTAGGGCGTCCCCTCACTAGATGGAGTGACGACCTGGTTAGTTATGCAGCCAAGTACGCCCAAGTTATGCTAAAAAACTCGACTAAAAGTAGCAAAATTGCAATAACACGTCTTGATATTGTTTTATACCCAGAATCCCTCTAATACCAAATAACTTTCCTTTCAGTTTTAAGATAGGGATGATCGATGATTACATCGATGTTGGCATCGATAGCTCAACATAGATGTTCAATGTTTAGCCTACTCAAAACATTTATGTTGACCATTATCGATGTTTTTTTTGTATATGTGTAGATACTTACACATTGTTTTAAAATTATGTGGGTATACACGGCAAGGAAATCATCATCATCGTTCATCATTACAGACCTTCACAAGTCCACTGCTGAACATAGGTCTCCCCCAAAGAATACCACAAAGCACGGTCCTGAGCCATTTGCATCCATCGACTTCCTGCAGGAAGTTGCAGAGATGCATGTCTTACCAGGTCATCACTTCATTAGTAGGGGGTCACTCTACACTTCGCTTATCGATACGAGGCTGCAACTGAAGAACCTTTTATCCCCTTCGGTTGTCGGTTCTTCGAGCTATATGGCGGGCCCATTGCCAATTCAGCTTACTAATCCGTTGGGCTATGTCAGTCAGTCGGTTCTACTGCGGATATCCTCATTTCTAAGTTTATCACGCAGACAAATGCCAAGCTTTCCATAACCCGCTGAGTGACTTTGAGCTTTCTCTTAAGTCATTGGCAACACGTACTGGTTGTACAATCTCTTTTTCAAGTTATCATCATCATCTTAGTGCCGATGATAAGCGGGTTTGTTGTAGCAATAGTCCGTGGACATCAAACATCCCTACCGTTTGTGGGTGACGTCTGAGCGCATAGCGTTATGAAACGTCAGCTATCTTTCGAATTGGGGTGAGTGTGTTTCGTAGTACTTTTAATTGCAGCAAACATATTTAACTCCATGTCATAGTGCGATAGCGCTATCATACGTAGAATTTTAGTTAACAACATTACCAATTTTGTAACCCAAGTCGATAGGGATCATGTGGGTGTGTTATGAGGGGGTGCCATCCGTATGATAGTTGCATTGATGCTTACTGCTACTTGCGGTATTACCGTCTTGTGATGGATCTGCGGGTGCGCTGCGCCTAATTCGACGCATCTTCAGGTTCCGGTGGTGGTATGTGGGTAGTGATGTCTGTTGGGATTGTATGGGGGACATTAGGATGTTGTTAGCCCGACGATAGTCGTATTGATGCTTGTTGTGTTCTGTAGCATAGCGTCTCTGCGATGGTTGTTTGACGGGTCGCTATTTTCAATGGTGCTCTCTGCGATTTGGTTTGACTCACAACCTAAGTAGCTTTGCTTAAGTCGGGCCCCATCATTACGTGGCTGCAGACGGTCTGACCTCCATGACGTTTTATATAACAACATAATAATATATCTTTATAAATTTCCCACGTTTAAATTATTAAAGACTACTTGTTGGTGGGTGAGAAAAACATGATCGGAAAATGCATACACTGAAGAATCTCAGGAAACACTCAAGCGTGCGGCCGAAAGCCGCGCAACGTGGGACCCCATTCCCTTGAGGTGAGCGGTAGACTCCTGACACTCTCTGCGACTAATTGGCCGTGCTGACCATGCAATTGGTGGTGATGCCTTTCACTTACATCACGTCTGCAGGAACGGCGGTCTGGCAGGTGATGGCGCTCACGGAGGGCTTTTTGTGGCCAGTGTGCCTATTGTTGCCTAATCCGTGTGACGTACATTCACTGTGGCTGGATTTGTATCGTATTCTGTATAGCGTTTACATGCATTTACATGCGCGACTTCGGTCGATATTTGTACTTACGCACTACCAAGGGGCTAAGGCCTGTTTAACTGGTACTACGATGCAGTTCCCAACTTAAAGGCCCCTTCGGGGGGAGCACGATGGTTGGTTGGAACTCACCATACACGGTGTGTGTGAAGCCATGTGCCTCTTCACATTTTTTTAAATTGTGGGGAAGTGAAACCGTTGTATCTGGTAATTAATATAAATATTGTAAGCCGTTTTTAAGCCGAAAGGTATTAATTAATAAGGAATTGTCTGATGTGAACCTGATATAAGTGAAACATGGACAATTTAAAGTTCTTAACCTTTTTTGAACCCTGTCTTCGTGAACGGAGTTCTTTAGCTTATAAGGCACTATCAACAGCTTCCGATTGCTCTCGTGAATATTCATTTTTCCAAGAGACACCTAAAAGAACTGAGTTACTATACAAAAACAACGTGAATAAGGGTCCTAATTAAGACGGTCATGCCATAAAGTCATTAAACGGCCTATATTTAATTCTTTAGAAATGTCAATATATTGGTCACGAAATTTGATATATTTTAATATATCTTATAGATATACATTCTACAGAAAAAAACGACGGAGGGGGAATCATCATTATTACAGCCTTTCACAAGTCCACTGCTGAAAATAGGCCTCCCCCAAGGAATGCCACAAAGCACGGTCTTGAGCCACCCGCATCCATCTACTTCCTGCATGTCTTACCAGGTCGTCACTCCATCTAGTGGGGGGTTGCCCTACACTTCGCCTACCGGTATGTTGCTGCCACTCGAGAAAAATCAAACATTTCTTTATGAAGTAATATATGACGGAGGCCTATGTTCAGCAGTGGTTTTTTGATAGTCTGTAAAGATGACGAATGATAATGATAATACTATAGAGTAATAAATGAGCACAGTCTGTGTAACGATAAGTGAATACTATGGCCTATTATATGGACATTGACAAATTTTCTGGATCATTAATTAAAATGCAGATATTTTGTCATCACTGAGGACTGAGAAACAGCTATGTACAAATTTCAAAACGTGCAAACGCCTTTGGTCAATATCCTCTTGTGGACTTTGATTGGCTGATGAACTGTGGCGGCGCTGTCGTCGCGCCACAAGCGAAACGCATCGAGGCCTAAATCGCGCTAAAAAAGTTCCGAAGTTAAAGTAGTATATATAGAATAACCTCGAACTACCACTCGGAGCGTTGGCCGCTCCCCGGGTAGAACACCTTGCCCGGCGACAGATCTCCCATTTTCCTTCCACCCGCCACAGTGGGCTCTTCTATATATGCTGCTTTAACTTCGGAACTTTGTTAGCGCGATTTAGGCCTCGATGTGTTTCGCTTGTGGCGCGACGACAGCGCCGCTACAGAACACATAATAATTCACTTAAACTTCTCAAAAAATATAGTATGCGCAATATTATTATTTTTCTTTTTTTAATAACTATCTAAATCATGTCATCTCTATCTTCCTTGTTAATATTTACTTGCTATATAATTTCTCTATTTAACTGAGTCATACAGCAGCTACATGCTGCACTGCAGTACGAATAGGTCGGCTTGACTGGGGAGGGACCACGCTTTCACAGAAAACAAGCATAAAACAGCATAATAATGCTGCTGTATTTCGTATGATGAAGTTACAAAACCGGGAACCCTTTTTAGTGGTAACGAGGCATTCGATCTGAGTGCATCTAAGTTTTTGATTCTTATATGTTTACGTGCATAACTATAATATCTTTGATGCATGTAGATACATGTAGGCATATCTATGAAACCAGAATACGCAATGGGGCGCCGTCGCACCCAAGTGGAATAGGCGAGGCACAGACCGCATTATATCTGAGATATCGTTACCTACACCCACCAAATTTACTGCCTCACAACCTACCATTACAGTTATTACATATTATCGTTACTCATTCCCCTCTAGTATAATAATTTTGCGTTATTGTGGTATAGAGTACGCGTTGCATGATATGTTTGTACAATGATGTTGATAACCTATTACGTATATTATATAGTAAAGTTTTTTCCTTAATAGATGTATTTTTAAATATATCATCCGAGAGAGATGTTGACTAATAACTATAAATATTGCGCCGTATGGTGGTGGTGTAAGATAATTTACTATTTCTTATTATCCCGTGGGTGTCGCAAGAAGCGACAAAGGGAAACTGAAACATGGGATGTGATAAGAGGGGATGGGAAGCGAAATCTTCCTGATACTGATAGGGGATAAGTATAAAGAAATCTACAGGAGAGGCGTTTGTTCAACATTGGACTATGGACAGGTTATTACGAATGAATAAATTACCTTTGAAATAATAATAATAGTAGGTAGATTTCAGAGGTTATCAGATAAGTGAATATCTCCGTATTAGTCGTGCGATGGCCGTGTAAGAGAAAACATCAACCCGTATTGTCCCAAGTGTGTCGTAAAAGGCGATGGGAAATGCAAAACAAATCTGATGACTTTCGATTAATAGTAGTATATTATCTTGTTGAACGTATGTTATAAAACTCACAGACCAGCGATAGGAAAAAAAGTCAAATATGCCAGCTAATGACGGCTCCTTGGTGCAATGGCTTAGGAATGAGTTGTAGCGTTTGAAGCCGCGGGTTCGAATCCCACATGGAACAGATATTTGTATGGCCCACAAATAATCTTTCCGGATCTGGATGTTTGTCCTTGTGCAATTTATGTTTGTAAACTGCTTCCACAATCCAGAAGAAAATCCTAGTGTGGCGATAAAGTTAATAAAAAAGTGAGACGTCTTGTATTGCAATCAACACTCCAACTACATAGTGTAGACATTCTGGCAAATCCATCCCACAAAGGTGTTCTCACACAGGAAATGGGTTTGATTCTGGACTTTAACTCCACTAAAAATATTTCAAATGTTTGTCCTATTTTTGGCGAGAAACTTCTAACCAACGCCAATCGTCTATTTTTTTTATAGGATAAGGGTGACAAACGAGCACACAGTCCACCTGATGGTAAGTGGTTGCTGCGGCCCATAGACTTCTACATCTATCCTCTATTATAAATCAAAATGTAGATGCGTTGTCACCCGTGAGGACTAAGATGGAATGCCTCATTTCCAGTAAAAAGGGCCTCCGGCCACCTGCACTCACCAAGCGAAACGCAGAGGTAAACCTCTACTTCACGCTTGTTTTCTGTGAGGTCGTGGTACCATCCCAGTTCGAGCCGGCCCATCCGTGCGACAGCAAAAGCTGCCGCGTGGCTCTACCACTGTTGGTATAAAGTCTAGAAGCGGCTCCTTCTTTGAAGAACCAATTCTTCAACTTTACCCTATTCCTGTAGAGTAGAATAATTTTTTATTCAATATTGATTATTACATAATACTTATGGAAAATCATTTTTTATTTACCACTGGTTCGGAAAATACCTCAGTCCTGGGATGAACCAGCAAGAAACCCAGCGGAACTATTTTTTTCAAACATATTTCACTTATGAATAACTTCGTTTATGCAATTTTTAAATGATTTTTCATAGAACTAGCATGGTGGCGATCACCTTGTTTACAGGGGTTATTTTCATTCATGTAGTAACGATGTGTAACGAACCATAAGGTTTTGCTTCTTGCACGCACTTTGGGCCGGCTTAGTTTCTCCCCCGTCATAGTATAAAGACAGGTTATACTATGCCCCCGTTGTTCGCAGTTGGTGTCCAAGTTTCGAAAAAACCCGCCATGTTGAAACTGGTTAGGAAGGGATTACTCACAGTGTGGAAAGTAAAATCCTTATGCGTATAAGTTATACCAAAATACTGAAAATACTTCTCTTCTAAGTAAAAAACAAGTTAACAAGTCTCGAAGGCTTGGTGACGTTGGTGGTTAGGCTTGAGCTAAAATATTAGCTGCGGGTCTCAGTTTTTTTTTTAAACATTTGCTTGACTTGCAAATAGTTGTTTCTTATCTTAATGTTTATATATTTTCAATTCATGGATATGTTATGGAGCAAAAGGTTAGTCAGGGCGCTAATTATAATGCCCGGGTAATATGAATAAGGACAAATCAAATCAGGTTATGTAATTACTGATATAAACTTCATTATTTATCACATTGTTTGGTAATAAAAAAATTATTGCCAAGGTGATAAAGTGTTAAATATACGGAATCATAAAAACCTAACCTAACATGTATTTTATTACTATGCCCAATATGTAACGGAATTTATTTATAAAGCCCAGTCAACTTAACTATTTCAAAAGTGTTTATCACATAGCCTACTTTATGGGAGATTATTTAAAATGCCCGGGCGATATAAATAATGTCCTATTAATCACATGGTCCGTAATATATATACGTCTCCGTGTTACAAAGATTCCTAATGTAAGACAAAGATTCGTGGTGTAACGTTTTAAAAAATAATAATAGCTGCCAGACCATCTTGTATAGTTTATAAGTTTTAAGTTAAACTCATATACCTATTTATTTTTCTTGGCGTGTAGCGTGCATAACTATCTTAAATCTTTTAAAATAAACACACACCTAGCATATAACAACCACTTTGTAGCACGTACGTATCACAGAAGCATTTCCGTCCATCTAATCAGTGTTACACAATAAGGTGCGGTCACCATTTAGTAGAATGTGGGTGAGGCACGGACAGTCTCATCTCTTATACTTATCAGATAGCAGATAGAGAAGCAAAGTATTGTTTTATCGTAGGAAGGTGACCTTCCATTTCAATTTCTTTGTTGTTTTGCTTCAAAACTGTGCTTTGTTAATAATAAATTAATAGTAACTTAATAAAATGATGTGTTTTATCAAGTTTAAAAAATCAACTTCTTTCCCAAATTCCTACAATTCTGTTGTCTACACTGTGACCACTAACTCTATAATACTAGAAAACACACCAACACAAAAATGTCCCGTTGGGTTTTTTGCTAGTAATTCCCTGGACGGAGTTTTTTTCTGAACCAGTGGTAAAGCCTAAATATATTTCAAAAACTATTCTTGTAATTTATATTAAATAAAAATTATTCTATTACATTCTATTCTTTTCTATTCTATTGTCAATAATACTATACTAAGTATACACATTCACACAAAGATCTTCTCCAAAATATTTCCCTTTTTCCAATCTCCTTTAGCAAATTTAACGTCAAAATTGTCTGATTAGGTAATATCATCTTTGACCGAGAAATCAATCGATGGATCCTCAAAACTTGAAAATAAAGTTGCGTACCCAGTGCGTATTGCTAGTGATGACAAGGTCACTCATCCAGCTATGGAGAGGACTATGCTCTAAGTGTCTCTGCATATTAGGCTTCGTCATGAAGATATCCGCGGTATGACCAGAGTAACCGACATAACGCAACGGACCAGAAAGCTGAAGTAGCATTGGGCCGGCTATATAGCTCGAAGAACCCACAACTCTTACAGAAGATAGGTTCTCGAGTAGCAGACTCGAGAAAGAAGCTGGAGTCTCACCAAATGACAACAGTTTTAAGTATAAATTATAAAAGTTATATTTTATGTCATCATTATCCATCATTATAGCGGGGTTGCTTGCTATAGTTGGCACGATAAGCTACCGCAGATTTTGTATTATTTTGAGTGTTTATCAGAAAAATGCTGCTGCACTACTGCTATTTCATTTCGGCATGTAGTGGCAGCGTAAGAGAGTCCACTTAACCATTTTAACCAACTTAAAAAGGAGGAGGTTCTTAATTCGACTGTATTTTTCTTTTTTTATGTACGTTTTTACCTCAGATTTTTTTGTAGGCGAACCGATTTTGTTGATTCTTTTTTTATTTGAAAGCTGGGGTGGTGGTCATGTGGTCCCATATAAATTTGATCAAGATCTGATCAGTAGTTTTTGAGTTATCCTTAATAATGCTTATTGAATTAACTTATCTATACATATACACACACACACATATATATATATAGATAGATAACTAATGTACTCCTATAATTTGATGATGTTCTCATTTTATTCATATTGAAGTCGGTTGTACAAAATTATACATTTTTCAACTTGTTTTAATTACGCGAATAAAGTTTTGCAAGTGAAGTGTGTACGCACGGATGCACTGTGATACTGGAGACGACTGTCGGTTCAGGGCGAGCGTGTACTTATAACTCAATAAAAGAACCTAATAAGGAAGTGCATAATAATAAATATGTACAATATACACATTTTTTAAAAACAAAGACGTTAAGAGCACATATAGCATACAATCATTAATTTGGTTACCATATTATATTACACAACATATGTTTTTACTTTATTAGCCAGTGGACTAATACCAGTTGACTACTATACCACCTGATGGTAAGTAGTAATGCAGCCGAAGATGGTGAAACGCATTGACTAAACTCAACTGAATTTTATCAATTTCTTGCCTTGAAGACAACCACATCATAATCGGATGTATTACATTTTTAACGTGGATTTATAACAGTTTTTAAAGTTGGCAGAGCTATATGATGGACGAAATAGAATTTGGTCGACTCAACCGGGGAAAGACCATCGAGAATACCAGGGTAAAATACTTAATGCACTTTTATTGTTAACGCGGTATCTTATCTTCGTCCTCAGGAATGATAACGCATTTTCTTCATTTTGATTCTTAACAGATGTAGGTGTTTATGAAACATAGCTCATCTCGATTACCATAATTAGCATTCCCTTAACATTAAATGGACTGTGGATTCTAAAACAGAAGCAAAAACCAATTTTTTATATTGCGCAATCAGCATGCGTATCCAGTACTACTTAAAGACGCGCGCACTGCAGATACTGAAACCAGTGTCATATAGCCAAAGATAATAATTAGGTAGGTACGCAACTACACCCACGAAAATCCGTAAAAGCACAGGAAATGCAAGTGCAAGTTGCTGGCCATGTAGAAAGGAGTAGATTCTTTTCTTGAAGGGCTCTAAGTTTTATCGGTCTGGATAAACCGTCCGCTACAGTTAATTTCACAGTGTGGCAGTGATTTCCAGAAATTACGTGTAAATCGCACGGTAGTCGACCGCCAATCATCGAAATAATAAGGTTGGAATTTCGTGATATGTCATATTTTTCTGTTGATAGACCATCATCATCATCATTACAGCCCTTCACAAGTCTACTAGTGAACATAGGCCTCCCAAGAAATGCGACAATGCGACATAATTATGTCTTACCAGGTCGTCACTCCGTCTAGTAGGTAGTTTCCCTACACTTTACTTACCGATAGAAGGCTCAAAACCTTTCTTCCTCATCAGTTGTCCTTTTTTTTAACACTACTTATATTATTTAAGATTTGAAAAAGAAGGTGATTAATTTAAAAGGGACGACAACAAAAATGTCACAATTTAGATTTGATAAAATTGAGATTTATATTAAAAGCTTTTACGTAATAGGGTTTGGGTGTAATCTAGTGTAAAGGTAAAAAGGTCGAAGAATAATTCTTGGATAAAAGCTAATGCTCTTTTATTCTTCATGGATTCGTTAAAAGATGTATGTAGCTGTTAATAATATATTGACACAAAGTGGATTCACAATTTGTGTGATAACATTACCAACAAAAAGTGAATATTTTAAAATATTTTCCTAAATATATGAATAAGTACATGATATTATTTTAGAATATAATATAATTTTCAACGTTACAAGAGTAAATAGATGACGAAAATTTTATGCGATAAAGCTGAATATAGTTAACTTTGCTAAAATGTACTTAATTTTACACAAACTTCAAGTCGCATTGCGGCACTGTATAGGCTCTTGTTTTTATGCGATTAAAGGTGATTCGACCAAAATTCGATTTATACATGAAATACTATATAAGATATAAGATAATCCATAAAATAAATCTCGATTTAAGACATGTGTCGTTTTTCCGTGCTATCTAAATTATATCTACGTTTGAAATAACTTTACGCGAGTAAATGATGAACAAATGTAAAACTCGGCAAACAAAATATTGTTCTATTATGTAATGATGTAAAACGTTAAATCACATCTACTCGCTTTTCTCGTATTATAGTGTCTAAAATGGTTGTTGACTAGGTATGTAATTTTATCCGTTGCGTTTGTTTTTAATGTGTCTTATATTTTTTAACGTCATTCAGTTTTGTGAAAAACAAAATGAGTGAGGATAAATGCACAATATGACTGATGAAATAAGCTTGAGGATGACACTTGTTATGTGGTAGAGATTAAAACTCTTTTAAAAATAAATTTATTTAATTAATTTAACTATAATATAAACTAACTTAAAATATTGAAGTTGAGTCAGAGAGTTTGGAAATAGAATTGTGTTATGGGATCGAAGGACTTGGTTTTTATAGTGTAGGATCGCGGGAAGCTAGGAGGTAGGGGTAAAGATAAGGGAATAACATTATGCTTGTTTGTGTTTATCGTTAACTTATTCTAAGATACAATTAAGGATGGTAATTTTGGAACAGTAAAAATTAGTATTTAAATATTACAATCTAATTAGTTTGGTTTCTAGGTAAACAATGTAATTAATATAAGAATAACAATATAGGAGTATAGAGGACTTATAATATAAAGTAAATAGTATATAACACAATAATAGAAACTATAACATAACACCTCCCCCCTTAGAACAAAGATTGAGCGGTTTTGCTCGATTTTTGAATGTATTCAGCAGCTTCGTCTTCGTCTTCTGATATGCAGGATGTTGTAGCAGTGGTGTTTACCGATGACATGGGAACTTCGACGTGTTGTTGGCGATGAGAACGGTCAAAACAGTTATTAAAAATTTGTATACAGTTGCCATGTGGATTTATGGGCATGTTATTCCATGGCAAGCACTTGTAACATTTGTAACAAAAATATGTTAGCATAATAATGCCAGTAATCATACCAAATATGGAAAATTTTGTTGCATGTTCTGAGAATGTAGATTTATTTTCTTTAAGTAATTTTGAATGTATTTTTATTTGGTCTCTAACTGAGTTAAGAGAGTCGAGTTGGATGTTGTTGAGCTGGATTGGTGCAAGTTCTGGTTGTTGTAGTTTAATTTCTTCTGGGAGGCAAATGTGTTTAATATCCACAGAAGTAATAGGATGACTGATGTTGATCGTTTTAGTGTCTTCAGCTAGGAGTGTAACAAACGCGGTGTACATTTTACATCCTTGTTCTAGAGTTATGATACCTGCTCCAGAGATTTCGCCGTGAGTTGTTTTGCTTTCGCACTCTAAGGTATACGGAGTCTTGCGTTGGAGTATGTATATACAGTTGTTGTTTTTAAGAGCTTGAAAAGTATTGATATGTGCTGAAAATGTAGTAATATCACAAACTTCAGGAACTTGTTGACTCGTTGTTGTTAGCATGACAACTTCGCATATAGGTCTGGTGTTGATGTTGTAGATAAGAAGATCCCTGCAGACTTTGGATTTCGTTGCAAAGTCTTTGCATTTGTCCAGTGAGCTCATAACGACGTATTGTTGTCTAGTGGTACTCATGGCAAGGTATGTTTGTTCGGGAAGGATAGTGGAATATAAGGAGGAGTCAGGATGTAGCATAGGGATAGAATATAAATGGTATAATATAAATTTTTCGTTTTTAACTAAAGGGAATTCTAAGATATATATAATTTTATTCATATAAATATAGGAAGTAATAGAGGCAGATTCGAGAATTTTGTGTATATTAGGTAATGTTATTGGGGCAACTAAGTTTTTGTTGAGCCTAGTGGGATTAGAAGACAGTAATTCTTTGTGTAGGCGCATAGTTGATATTATTGACGGGTGTATTGCATTCGATTTAATAAAAAGTATACTTGTGGTGACATCGTCAATATCTCGTTCTAAAGAAACTATGGCTTCAAGAATTTGAATTGAAATGGTCGATATTTCTTCAAGGATAGTTAAATTAAATATAAGTTTGTTTGTGGAGGCGAAATATAAATTTATCTTGTTAATATTTTCATTAATAACATATTCATCATAAGAGATTTTATGTACTGTTTCATTAAAATTTGTGATTGTTGAAGAAATAATTTGTAATTGCTGTTTTAGAATATCATTAGTAGATATTTGTTGTTTCTCTAGCTGTTCAATGCATTCGTTATAATGTTTAGCATCTTTTGCGTCGGGAACACCAATGAGCCATTTCAAAACTGAAACTAAGCCGTCTAGCATTTCACGTTTGGATCGCTTGTTATCAGTGTAAGAATTAAGTTCATCGAGTCTAGAGTCTATTCTGTTTACGTTTATTTTTATAAATGAACTAGTAGTGATAACGGTGGGTAAATTTGAATGTGTAGCGATAAGAGATTGGTAGTTATTTACGAGTCTTTTGATAGAGTTGCGAGCTAGGAATAAAGGTTCAAAGTTACGATATATGATAAGTTTCCAGGAATTTTCAGATATTAGTATTTCATCATTGTTTTTGAAATAGAGTCCAGAATTAGAGGGAATGGGTTTTATGTGGATATCCCCATCAACAAAAGTTGTGGAGTACCTGAAAATTAGAATAATCCTAGTTAATTGTTTTGATTTCCTTTAAATTTAGTTATACAATAATTCTTAGAAAATAAGTAAACTTTGTATAAAATGATGTAAAGTAATAATTTAATAATAGAACAAATTGTAAAATTAATATATGGGTTGTTTATAAAATTTAAAAGATTTTCATTTAAACTAAGGGTCTTATTGTTTAAGGGATTAGGGTGTGCCATTATTTGAGCCACCCTGCAATAGAAATAAAGTTAAATATTTTATGAATAATTACGATCTAGTCTTAGAGTAAATGTTATGATGATGGAGTGAAGTCATGCAATGGTCTTAAACGATTCGCATGTACTAATTGGTTTTTTCCAGATTTTTGTATAACATAATTTTCATTAAAACCTATTCTTACAATAACATGAGGGCCGTCCCAAAGGCTATTTAAGTTGTTTGGACTTGGGACTTTGAGCATAACTTTATCACCTACGTTAAATTTGGCTATATTTTTAATATTACTGTCATATCGCTCTTTTGCCTTTTGTTTCATTGATTCAACGTTTTGGCGAGCTACGTCACGGGATACTTTGAGTCTTTCGTTTAAATCTCTTAGGTAGTCATGAGTTGTATAGTCGTCATTAGCTTTTAGAGAATAAAGCGAACGCGGTTTGTAGCCAAAGAGTAATTCGTGTGGTGTGAATTTTGTGGATTGATTTATTGATGTGTTATGGCACATAACGGCGAATGGTACGATTTGATCCCAATTAGATTGGTTACGTTTGTGGTACATTCGGATGTGGTCGCGTAATGTTGCGTGGAATCGTTCTAAAGAACCGGTAGTCTGAGGGTGATATGCGGTACTAACTGTGTGAGTGGATCCTAGTAATTTCATCAATTGTTTGATTACGCTATTTAGAAATTCTGTACCTTGATCGGAATGGAAACGTTTAGGTACGCCGTAATGTTGACAGAAATTTAGAATAGATTTGGCTACTGTTGTTGCTTGTTTATCTTGAATAGGGTATGCTTGAACGAAACGAGTCAAGTCATCTTGTAGTGTGAGTATGTATTTATTAAAGTCGTTAGTTATATCTGAGTAAGAGACTAAGTCAATAGTTACACGTTCAAAAGGTTCAGTGGAAGAAGAAGTAATAACCATGGGAGCTTTATATGTCTTACGTTGAATTTTGTTTCGTTGACATATTTGGCAATTATCTATATAATTTTTAACAGTATCGGTCATTCCTTTCCAGAAATATTCAGATCGTATTTTGTGTGTCGTTTCGATAATGCCACGATGTCCTGATAAGGGATCATCATGGAAGGTTTTAAGGATTGATTCTATTTCTTCTGGAGCTGGAGTTTTAACTTTATTTTCACATATGGTGATCTTGCATTCGTAAAGGTCGGCTAAATAAGCTGTTATGTGTAATTGTTCGTTTCCTTTAAGTTTACAAGTGGGGTCGTTTTTTAAGTCCGGAACGTAAAGTGATTTTGATTTATGGTTTTGTAGACAAGCGAGTAATACTTTAAAATAGCTCTCAGAATCCCAAGGATCGAAGTGAGTGGGTCTCGAACAGCCAAATATAATATTTTGTTTCTTATCTGAAACTAATAAATCAGTTTCGTAAAGTGTTCTGGGTTTACTTAAAAATGGGTCCACTTGAGAGCATGTGGAAATTGCTTGTTTGAAAAGGGTATTTTTATCGGAAAGTTGACACGAGATTGGGATAAGAATGTTTTTGTGACGTTCGTTTAAGAGGCAGTCTGGGGAAATATGGAGATTTGGAGTATTAAAAGTGTGAGAGTCGATTTCTAAGTAGTGTTGAAAGTTTAATTGTAAATAGTCTTCCGAAGTGTTTGGGTCGAGATGTGTGTTTTTGTCGCTTTTTGTGGGATGATTTATGTTCGTGTGGAGAATAGGCGGGCGTGAGAGAGCATCTGCATTAGTGTTGTTCTTACCTGCCTTATATACTATTTCATATTCGTATTCTTCGAGTTTAAGTCGCCATCGAACTAACTGACTACCAGGGTCCTTTATCGAGAAAAGCCATGTTAGCGGTTTGTGGTCAGTTACAATTTTAAATTTTCTACCAAACAAATATGGTCTAAAATGTTTAACTGCCCAAACGATAGCTAATAACTCTCTTTCGATAGTGGAATAGTTTGATTCCGCTTTATTTAGTGTCCGAGATGCATATGCTATAGGCAAGTCCTTGCCTATTTCGCCTTGCGATAGCACAGCACCTAGGGCGTTTATAGAAGCGTCGGTGGTCAGTATGAATTCTTTCGTGAAGTTTGGATATTGTAAGATGGGAGGGTTAGTAAGAAGATGTTTGCATTCATTGAAGGATTGTTGTTGGGTTTCACCCCATATGAAGGTAGTGTCCTTTTTAAGAAGGCTAGTTAAAGGTTTAGTAAGTTTGCTGAAATTAGGAATAAACCGACGATAGTATCCTGTAAGGCCTAGAAATGCCTTTATATCTCTACATGATTTAGGAATAGGGAATTCTTGAACTGCCCGAATTTTATCGGGGTTCGGCTTAACGCCTTCGTTCGAAATGATATGGCCAAGATAAGCAACTTCGCATCTAAGAAATTCGCATTTGTCTGGTTGAATCTTTAGTTGATATTTTCTAAGTCTAGAGAAGACTTCTTCAAGTTTTTGTTCATGCTCTTGAAGGCTGGAAGCAAAGACAACTATGTCGTCGAGGTAAACGAAACATCTTTCACCTTGTAAGCCATACAAAACGGAGTCCATTACACGCTGAAATGTCGCTGGTGCGTTTTTTAAACCAAATGGCATTCTTTTATATTCGTAATGGCCATATGGTTTACTAAAAGCCGTCTTAGGTATATCTTTTTGATCAACTTCTAGCTGATGAAAACCTGAGGCAAGATCTAATGTGGTAAAATATTGAGAATGACCTAATTTGTCTAGAATATCTGTGATATTAGGAAGAGGATAACTGTCTCCTACTGTGACTTCATTTAACTTGCGGTAATCAATAACTAATCGCCATTTCTGTTTCCCAAATGCGTCTAGTTTCTTAGGAACAACCCAGATGGGGCTACTCCAAGGAGATGAACTAGGTCTGATAATGTCTTGGTCTAACATCTTGTGGACTTGTGATTTTACTTCTTGTTCGTGTACATGAGGAAAGCGATAGGTTTTCGTGTGAATTGGAATGACAGTAGTGGTAGGTATTTGATGTTTTGTATGATTGCTAAATGTAAGGGAGTCGCCATCGATGAAAAATATGTCGGGGTATTTGAAGACAATTTTATCTAATGAGTTCGATTCTTCTTTGTTTAAATGTTCGCGTCTAATGAGGTTGAGTACTTGCTTTTGTCTATCGGTGTCGGATGTGTGATTAAGATTATTAATTGAGTGTTTATTAATGTTGTTAGTTTGTTGATTTGGTTGATAAGGTTGAACTTCGATGTTGGGAATGCTAATTACTTTATCGGATTTGTTTGTATTTACACAAGTAATAACAAATGAGTTGTTTTTGACTTCAACTAATGCGTTGGGAATAACAATACCGTTATCTATTATTTGTTTTTCGACTATTGCTGTCCCGGAATTTATATTATTTGTTCTACAAATAATTACACTCTCGGAACGGCTAGAAAGGAACTGGTTATTAGGGTCGATTATATTTTGAGGATATTCGTTCAAATAATGTAGGTTGTATGATCTGTCACGTATTCTCATTGTTTTAGAATGAATATGAATGCTGCAATTGTTCTTTATCATTAAATCGTTGCCTAGGATACCGTCTGCTTTAATGTTAAGGGAAGAAACATGAAAACGATATTTAGGTAAATAATCTAGAGATATTTCGGTGGTGCCTGAGGTTGTAATTGAATTTTGGCTACCGGAAATACCTACGATTGACACGATGTTTAATTTATTTAAAGGTGACGAACCTATTTTATCCCTTTTTATTACCGAGATTCCTGCTCCGGTGTCTATTAGAAATGTCACTGGTTTGCCTTCTATGTGAAATGTACAGTGTAAGAGGTTATCGGGTGGTATATCGTTTAAGGCAGATATGGCAAAAGATTTTGTATAACATTTGAATTTGGGATGTTTTAATTTAAGCTTTTTAGTTGTAGGTTTTGATTTCGAACGTGGTTTATTGGAAACAGTGGAATTTGTGGATATAGGAGGTGTAGTTGTCTTGATGGAATCAGTGGACGTAGTAGGTTTAGTAGTCTCGAGAGAGTCAGTAGGTGTAGTAGAGATAGTAGATCTAGTAGAGATAGTAGTAATAGAGTCAGTGGATGTAGAAGGAATAGCATGTTTTGGAAAACCAAGGGTTTGGGGCTGGTTACCCTGTTCGTAGGTTTCCGTTTGAGAACTGGAATTTTTGAATATTGAGTGATGTGTATGTGATGTAGTACTTAAGTCGCTAGTTTGTGTAAACACATTTTTCAACTCTGTCTGACACTTAAGCGGTAATTTAGAAGGTACGCTGTTTGTTTGCGTTGTGTGATCTCGATGGTTCGGCGGTCGAGGACGCCTTTGAGAAATAGGGTTGGATTTGTTAGAGTTCATATTTGCAGGTTCTCGATGTCTTGAGTCGGGATCGGTGAGCAGGATACTGAAGCGATTTCCAACGAGTTGCTCATCTCGTTGGTCGCTTGGCAGTTTAAATGATTTACTGGGATAGGAGGCGCAGGAAGTGCGCGTTGGGCTTGATTGTTTCTTATATTATTATTATAAGTTCTTTTACGGCATTCTGTAATATTATGCCCAATATTTTTACAATAACTACATAATTTTGTAATTTGTTGCGGTGTGTGGGCATTATTGTATGTGGTTTGTGTATATGGTAGATGAGTTCGATTTATAGGCTTAGTTGTATTATTATTATTATAGTAGTTATGGGTATGGTGTGGTGGTTTTGAAAAAGGTGGTAAACGCGTTGTGTTTAACTTAAATAGAGATTGCCTAGCCTTGTTCATCGCACGAACTTTGTCTTCTTGAAGTGCGAATCGGCCTGCTTCGCAAAGGGTAGGGAATTCTTTTGTTCTTAGCATTGCTCCGATATCGGAGCTAATACCATTGACAAAAACGTTAAGAGCCGTTTCTTCCGTTGTGGCTAAGCGACCTAGTAATGTCTTATCGCATATTTCGGCGTTTAACTTCTCTATTATTTTAGAGCGACAAAGGTCAACTCTGTGGAAATATTCAGTTAGTGTTTCTGTAGGTTTTTGAAACATTGATTGCAGTTCGAGATTAAGGTGTGCTATGGTTTTGACGTTAGAGAATTTTTCGATAAGGAATGTTCTTAAGTCGGTCCATGAAGCATGTTCTTTACTGTGAACGTCTGCCGCACCCGAACCAGTAATATTGTTCAACGCGTATACTAAAAGTACTGACTTCTGGTCCGCTGAACTAAGGTCAAAAGCTGAATTGCATGACCTAACGAATCTACACACTTGGTCGTTATTGTCTGTGTCGAATGAGGGAATTAATTTAAGTAATGTGGTAATGTCTAAAGCCATCTTAGTGTTCTTTGTTTTACACAGGTAATACAATACAATAATATGAATAATTGATATAATAGTATAGTATAATATAATAGTATATGACTGAATAGTATGATTATATATATATAAAAAAAAATATAATGTAAAATGAGGTGGTAGATGTAGGAAAAATATTTTGGTAAAAATGGAAAAAAGGAATTTGAACAAACAAGTTTAGCCACTTACCACAATAACAATAAAATGTGGAGCTGCATGGTTCGGCGAAGTTCTTCAAAAGCCTTCAGCTACCGTACGTTGTTTTCTTGTTGGGCGATGCTGTCCCGTCGAATTTGGTACGTTCACTTCGTCTTTACGCGATTTAAGCGAATGAATCACGCGAGATCCTACCGACTGCGCCAAATTTGTTATGTGGTAGAGATTAAAACTCTTTTAAAAATAAATTTATTTAATTAATTTAACTATAATATAAACTAACTTAAAATATTGAAGT
Organism: Parnassius glacialis; assembly: GCA_033319125.1. Classification (NCBI taxonomy): domain Eukaryota; kingdom Metazoa; phylum Arthropoda; class Insecta; order Lepidoptera; family Papilionidae; genus Parnassius; species Parnassius glacialis. The sequence continues at coordinate 1,048,324 of JAVANC010000017.1, read as the reverse complement.
TGAGTCAGAGAGTTTGGAAATAGAATTGTGTTGTGGGATTTTTTTTTTTGCGCCCGAAGCAATTGGAAATGGGCTACCACAGAGGGAGGCGGAAAATGCATTACGCATACCACGACAGCCGGTCTGTCCTGGTTATGCGGGACTCACTGCCTACCGGGGGACCTAAGTGATACCCGCTAAAAACCGCCTTTGGGGAGTGGCAACTAGCTGTTTAAAGCTTCTTATGCCGTATCGGAAGCGACCCTCTTTTGGGAAAAGAGGGCGCAGGCGGCTACGAGCCGCTGAGGGAGTGCCTACGAAAGCAAATTAATTATGAATAATTTAATTAGAGTTGGCCTGAGCCGCCATGAGGCAGTTCAGGTCGTTTGACAGTTTATTAGGCGGGTCCGAGAGAGAGTTTCTCGGCCTGCGGCCTCGATAGCGAGAGGGGAGTGGGGCTGCATAAGTGGCTGCCTCACGAATAAGATGATTGGGGTGCGACTCTGAGGCTTTGAAGAAGTTCTCAGAGAGTTTTTTAAGAAATTGTTGAATTGTAGGGAGCTCTAGGTCCCGATGAAGGTCGGCATTACGGACGTACCAAGGTGCGTTCGCAGCTCGACGACAGAAAAGGTTTTGAACTACTTGGAGTTCATTAATAATTTTAGGGTTAGCGTGGGCAAAAATGGGGCCCGCGTAGGACATGACTGGTCGTATACAGACCTTATAAAGGGTACGCTTGTTTCTGAGGGACATTTTACTGTGTCGGCCCAACATACTGTTGAGCCTATTCAGGTAAAAACGTGCGTGACGGGTTACTCTTTTGACGTGGGGCCTGAAAGTTAGCCCTGTGTCTAGAGTGACACCTAAATATTTGGCAGACGTATGCCAGGGGACAGGGGTCCCTAGCATACGTATTGGTGGAGTGTTTTTGATACGGCGTCGTTTATAATCGAAGTGAACGGCGGAGCTCTTCTCCGGGTTCACATCGATGCGCCATTTTTTGAACCAAGCTCCTAGGTCATCAACTGACTTTTGGACCTTGTTCCGTATTGTTGTGGGATCGAAGGACTTGGTTTTTATAGTGTAGGATCGCGGGAAGCTAGGAGGTAGGGGTAAAGATAAGGGAATAACATTATGCTTGTTTGTGTTTATCGTTAACTTATTCTAAGATACAATTAAGGATGGTAATTTTGGAACAGTAAAAATTAGTATTTAAATATTACAATCTAATTAGTTTGGTTTCTAGGTAAACAATGTAATTAATATAAGAATAACAATATAGGAGTATAGAGGACTTATAATATAAAGTAAATAGTATATAACACAATAATAGAACCTATAACATAACACACTGTTGGTAATAACATCGAAGAAACATATTATAACGCCATTAAAATATTCTTGTAATATTAATAATTAGCACGTGATAAAGCCACGCTGCAGCTATATTATCGTTGTAGCACGAATAGGGTGGCTCGACCGGGGTAGGACAACGCTGTCACAGAATACCGGCGTAAAATACCATTTTAACTGGAAATAAGGCATTCCATCTTAGACCGCAGGGGTGACAACACATCTGCATTTTGATTCTTAATCGAGGATAAGTGAAGACGTATATAATCACTTACTATCAGGTGGACTGTGTGTGTGTGTGTGTGTGTGTGTGTGTGTGTTTATCAACATTATTCTATAAAAAAGACGTCCAGCGCAGTAAGGGATATAATGGAAGGATACTTATACATAGTAAATGTTTAGTAGCATAAATAATATGATATAATTTATATATTAGTAGTTATCCTAGTCTGTACGTTCTTTTTGTTGATAATTTACATTTTCAGAAATTATTGTATTTTCCCGTAAAATATTTCAATTAAGTAGAAATTCTATTAAACGTAGATTATATTAACAATTACGACAATATATTTTTGATGCAGTAGGTAAACTTTGAAAACTTTGGTGAGTGAATTTAATAATTAAAAATTTGGAATGTGGGACATGCAGAACGCATTAGACGTTTTGCGGGAATAATTTTATAGTCATCGCGATGCATAGTTACAACTGCTATTACGGAACGGTCCTACTTTTGTCAATATCTGACATTTAATTATTCGAAAATATCAAGATATATATATAAATATTAGATTTGCAAAAGAAAAACAATTTTTCTACTCATAATTGCTTAATAATAAAACAATTTATATAAACTGTCAGCGTGATTCTTTAAAAAAATAAATATATTTGAATAGCGCTAAATATTCCAGAGCCTTTTTGGCTTTAAAAGAATCCCGTTGTGAAAATCAGATTAGAAGCATTAGATGACGTTAGAGCGCTGCAATGCACTTCGAGGGCCAACGTTAACGTAAGAATAACGACGTAAACTCTGTCTATAATCCGGACTTTAAAAGGCAACGACGCGATCGTTTACTATACAATTATAATAAAATATGTTTGTTCTTGCGTAAGGTGAAATAGTGTAGTAATTTAAACTGATATGACACTGATAGAAGGAAAAATAATAAATATAAAATATACAAAAATATTCGTTTTTATTTATATAATTTTTTACGTGATAGAGCCATACTGCAGCTATATTAGTAGTATAGTTGTAGCACGAATGGGTCGGCTCGACCGGTAAAGGACCACCCCTCACAGAATATCATCGTAAAATAGTAGCTTAACGGTGCTGTGTTTCGTGTGGTGAGTGTAGAGAACCAGATACCCTTTTTGCTGGAAATGAGGCATTCCATCTTAGTCCTCACGGCTGACAACGCATCTACATTTTGGTTTGTAATCGAGAATAGATGTAGATGGCTATGGGCCACAGCAACCACTTACCATAGGTGAACTGTGTGCTCGTTTGTAATCCTTATCCTATAAAAAAAATCGGTCAGTATGGTCGACGATGTATGGCCGCAAGAGTTTCCGGATTAATATTTTTTTTTCCTTTTATTTTTTGATTTAATAAGAAATGTGCTTTAACCCTTGAGGATTGCCGGCCCGATGCTATATAAGGATATACCTCAAGGTTGTCCTATTCGATTTTTCCCATTATTATTTATCCCATTTTCATATGAAATAATTTTTTAATTGTCCCCATAAGGGTGAAAAATACGGGATAAAGTTTTTAATATAATTACTCAGATGACATTTTAGTTGTTACATTAAGCTTTAAATATTGCTTAGTCTACATAAAAGGATCTAATAAAAAAACAAAAAACCTAAAACTAGATGTCAAAAAACCATAAAGAATAAATAACATCAAAATAACTTAATAACTTCTCTGTGTTAAGTCCTTTTACTTTTTATTTCCATTTCTTCTTGTTTTTTTTCTTACTAAAGGCTGAAATGGTGAAGTTATGTAATATTCTTAACACGGAACAGTTTTCTTTCTCGCACGACTACTTGGTGGAATCGGCTTTAAAACAGCTAAAAGAGATCTCTTTTTAAGGACTCTGTACCCGAAGGGTAGGCAACGGGACCCAATTACTAAGCCTCCGCCGTCTGTATATCCGTCCGTCCGTCTGTATGTCAGCGGGCTGTATCTCATGTTCCGTAATAGGTAGACAGTTGAAATTTTCACAGAAGGTGTATTTCTGTTGCCGCTTTAACAACAAACAATAAAAATAATAATAATTTAAAAATTAAAGGGGCGTCCCTTATTACAAACGTGTTTTTTGCATACATTGTATTAAATCTTGTGCGATGATACTGAACCCTTCATGCGCGAGTCCGACTCGCACTTGACGGGTTTTATTAATAGACCGGCAACGCACTTGCTATTTCCTGGTGTTGCAGTTCCGGCGGTAGTCACTTTTTATCTGGTGAACTACTAGCCCATTTAACCCCTCTTTTTTATAAAAAAAGTGAAAATAAAGCTAATGTTTTATGAGACGCTATATAAACAAAAGCAGGTTCCTTTGTAAGTAGTAAAGTAATCCTCTTACAAAACGTCTTCATCGTGTCCATGTTTACTGTGAATACTGATGTTCTAAACAACGTAGTTTGTGTGGAGAGGCGAGCCGCGTGTCAAATAGAGTGCTCAAGTGACGGAATCTGTACTTCAAAAGAAACTTCGAGTGTTGAGTTTGTGAAATTGGCTACATTGTGCCGCCTTAGTTTAAGGAAGACTCGGGTATCTGCTTGAATACACATGTACACATTTTAGACGTAATGGACTTTCCTATAGCTTATCTACATTCGAAACTTCTTTTAATAGTGAATTACACGTTTTTTTATAAAGGATATATAGCTTGTATATATATATATATATATATATATATATATATATATATATATATATATATATATATATATATAAGTATATATATATTTACTACCCGTCGCGGGTGTGAGTATTTAAAGTCTGACGTAAACAAGATGTTTTACTGCCATCTGTCGGATAATATGAAATGAATGAAACGAATGATTTTTCTCTCTTTACCCATAATCATAAAAGTACAATTATGGTTTCTCTTAGGCCAACAATACGTAGCTTATTATTATTTTTAATGCAGCTTTTAGAAAAAGTGAAATCATCATATTTGTAATGATTGAATATTTACAAAGATTTACTGCCTGATTGGTGCTATTTCCTCATTCATTCCTCTCAAGTCCCAATTCTAATGAAAAACGATAAGTTTCACCTACCTGTACAAACAACACAAAAGTTTAACATTAAAAATGTAAAAACTGAAATCAAAGAATTTAAAAGAATAAAAAATTGTCTTTTAATTAAAAGCAAAAACTGACTTCCAACATTTAAAAAGAATAAAATAAATAGAAATAATACTATAGAGCCACCTGCATTCATCGACTTCCTGCATATTTTATAATATTAGAATAAATAAGCAGCAATTCATTTTAAGTTTAGTATTGAAACTGCTTGTGATATTAGTAGAAGCATTGCTTAAAGAAAATCAAGTTCGTAGGAAGATGAAGCCATGAAAGCGCTTTGAGTGAGGCTTCTTGTTAATCTTTCGGTGAAAGCGTCTCGCCTTTAATTAAAATAGGACTTTCTCACGGCTGCAAGCAAGAGGGCCTAAAACTGAGATTAGCTAACTGAAAGGGGTTCTATGTAATCTGCAACTAAAACTGAATTTATGCAGAGATTAACTTATGATTTTTAAAGTAAATACTAATAAGGCACACCGGTGTTTTTTCATTATTAGAGTTATCAGTTATATCATGCCTTTACGACTTACTTGTCAGAAGGTTAAAGAATAAGGTAAAAGAGATTTGTAACAAAATCGTGTAACACAAACATCTTGCGAAACATATGTAATGTTTTAATAACAAGCACAAGCTAGTTACACCAGTTACTCGACTCCAAAGAGTGAGTAATTCCTTTATGGGGCAATGTATACGCTTAAGTCCAAAATTATGCAGGACCTACCTATCAAAATATTTAACATTTTTAGCGAATATTGTTTAATAAAGGTAATTACACTATTAAAGAGCACACGAAAGATCACATCTGTGAATGAGGTGATAACTACCATGCTGCTTTTAAATGTTTTCATACCTAATTATGTAAAATATTTTATTGTTAATTAATATTTAAAAAGACCAGCTGGGTTTCTTCCTGGTTCTTTCTAGGAAAGAGGTTTTTTCAGAACCAGTGGTAATGATTCAATAACTTTCAATTATAATTAATGTAATTTATAATAAATACAAATAATTCTATGCTATTCTAATAAGGCTTATTTATTAAAATACATCAATAAAACTAACAAAGAATTGCATTATAGTAGTAAGTCTTGGTTGAATTGAATTTAGGTTGTCTGGAATAAATTTATTTTAGCGATAAGACCGCCGATTGTAATACTGATAATTTTAATTTTAACTTTTGTTCATATGTTTGTTTTGGTGGACAATGAAGAATTATCTACCCATCTATCATTCATTATTATAAATTACGTTAACTGCCTCGTTGATCTAGTGCAGTAAACACGGTTGCTGATCTAGAGGTAAAGGGTGAAAGCCCTGGTCAGGCCAAAATCATTAATTGGGTTTTTCTGTGAAGATAATTTCAGTAGCAGTCCAGGGTCAAGAAGTTGGCGGTTTTTTCACACCCATGCCTCGGTAAGCACGTTAAGGCGTAGGTCACGGCAGGTAGTGTCGGATTACCATCCTATCGGACTATGAGATTGAGGGCATAGAGATTGAAGTAGTGTTTGCGCATTCACTTGGCACTTTAATCCTGTTTTGCGTAGATGGCTAGTCTAGTTGAGACTGAAAGAAATTCTGTGTCGAGAATATTATATTATATCAAAAATTGCTCAACAATAATACTTAAATTACAATTATTTTTATTCTCCTCTGGAAATCACGTATATATTACAATTTTTGCTTATTACACTTAGAGTCAATTTACAAAGTTTTTGACAAACCAGCGACCCTTACCAAAATTGTGCGTGCGTAGTAAAATAGTAAACGTTATATATTTATGAATGGCAATCAGTTTAAATAATACATTACCGCGCATTCGGAATTTAAAAGAAGGACAGAATGGTTGAGATTTTTTAACTAATTTTTTTCACCATTCGACTACATTTCTTATTCTGAATCTTCTCTGCAAATTTGGGTGTATATTACAAAATAACCCTGTATAGTTTAGGCCTTTTTAAGGCAGTCTATCTCGTTAGCTAGTTAGCTGTTACGCTTCACGTAGAAAGCTTGACGATCATTGCAAATTATTCTAGTTATTGTATAAACTTATGTCCAGCAGTGTTTACAGTAAAGAACTACTATTACTACCTAATAGGACTCCTATTTGCCTGCCTAATTTCTTACGTATTGCTGCCTTCAGGCAGAAAAAAGAAGAAAATTCATATACTATAATTATTTTATAGTATACTGTTGATAAACGAACACACAGTCTAACCAAAAATCTGCCAACATGTGGATGCTGTGGCCCATAGACATCTGCATCTATTCTCTACTTAAAAACAAAATGTAATATGCATAGTCACCACTGATGGGCAGGGTGGTCGTTACGAGTAATAAGGGTCTCAGGTACTCAGCATAAGAACACAGCAAAACAAAAGTCCTTCCCCAGTCTAGCCGACCCATTCGTGCTGCCATAATAATAAAGCTACAGGGTGGTTCTTCGACATAAAATGTTTTTGATGTGCTTTAATATTAATTACATAGTAATAAGAAGAACTAATTCAATTTACCGCAGACAGTTGCGGCTACAGCCTAGGTAATGTGAAATAGTTTTCATTAAAGTGAAATTAGAACGCGTTGAACCCCTTTGAGTTAACAGGTCATCTGAATCACTTTAGATAGAAATGGCGTAATTGTTTTTGCATTTATTTGTTTTCTTTTTTAAGATGTTTAAAAATGTAGCTTGTGCTTGTTATTAAAACATTACATATGCTCCGCAAGATGTTTGTGTTACACGATTTTGTTACAAATCTCTTTTACCTTATTCTTTAACCTTACTGACAAGTAAGTCGTAAAGGCATGATATAACTGATAACTCTAATAATGACAAAACACCGGTGTGCCTTATTAGTATTTACTTTAAAAATCATAAGTTAATCTCTGCATAAATTCAGTTTTAGTTTCAGATTACATAGAACCCCTTTCAGTTAGCTAATCTCAGTTTTAGGCCCTCTTGCTTGCAGCCGTGAGAAAGTCCTATTTTATTAAAGGCGAGACTCTTCACCGAAAGATTAACAAGAAGCCTCACTCAAAGCGCTTTCATGGCTTCATCTTCCTACGAACTTGATTTTCTTTAAGTAATGCTTCTACTAATATCACAAGCAGTTTCAATACTAAACTTAAAATGAATTGCTGCTTATTTATTCTAATATTATAAAATATTCTAATATATACCCTGATATTGAATTGATGCTTATCTTTTCTGCTGAAAATGAATACTAATAACAACAACGTCCTCTAAATCGAATTTCGATCACGGCGGCTAGTCTAAACGGAGATGAACCATTTGCCGAAAACAGGGTTGTAGAGCACAGGCGTATTCGCCGGCATAATGATGCACTCGATTACGTCACTCTCATAGTCCAACTGTACGGCAATTTGAGACAACTCGAAAGAAATCAGACGCAGGACCAATGGCATCACTTGCTTTCTGAAGTGTGAAGCTAACTAGGTTTCTGACTATGGAATGATACTGAGGACTTCTTGACAGAAAAACCATATGAATGATTTCACACTAGACTAGACCACAACAATACACTAACGAGGCAGCCATGCCGAGCCGAGGCTACAATGGATATTAATGTACTAAAAAAACCAAAATAAATTGAATCAAACTACTTTTACGGATTTTATCGCGTTTAATTATACTTATTTTTATTTTAAATTCCCGACGTGTTGGGTGCTTTCTAGCACCCATGGTCACGTGGGACTAAAAGATAAAATTCGTAAAAGTATTCTTTTCAATATGTAGTTTGTGTAAATGTAAGAAATCATTACCGAAATAAATTTTACAAAATCTAAAATTTTGCAAACGAGGATAAATGTAGATGTCTATGGGCGACAGTAACCACTTACCATTAGGTGGACTGTTTGCTCGTTTGTCACCCTATCCTTTAAAAAAAATTAATTCTCAAGTTTATTTTAATTTTATATTAATTTTTATATCAATTTTCCGACAGTGCTGTCGAAATGTAAATCCAAGATGGCGGCTGAAAGAGGTACCAATTTTTTTTGCATACCTTAAGCGAAAGCGCAAGGTATGTTCTACTATCGCCTAAGGTACCAATTTTTTTTGCATACCTTAAGCGAAAGCGCAAGGTATGTTCTACTATCGCCTAAAAATTAAGATTCCACCATTTTATCGAATAAAATCGTATCTAGCAATCATATTATACATATAAATGATATAAAAAGCACATTGTTAGAAAGATAAATGATTGTTGAACTTATTAATAATTTTTTTAAATCGATTAATTGCTATTTTTAAATGAAAAAAGGGTTTTAGTGGCTTATGGTATCATGTTCCTGTGGCTTGTAAATACGATAACTTTTGAAAATATTAATTGTTTAACTTAATCTACTTTTTAATCTCTTCATCTATCATGTGGGAAGCCACTGAATGTAAATGGCAGTGTAATTTTGTTTTGTTTAGCTTTAATTATTTTTTTTCGGCTCCAAAATGGCGAAATTTTCGTTGATTTGGTAGCCTCGTATATAAATTATTTCTGTAAATGGGGAGCTACAGCCACAGAGTAGTTTAGTTCGGCTCTGTTGTTCGGCTTCAGTCGCCGTCTTGAGTGGATATTGTTTCGGTTGTTTGCAGCGGCTCAAAAAGATCGCTGTACAAATACACAATATGTATTCGAAAAACCGAAATTCTTAAATACTTGATTATAATAATAATAAGAGATTTTTTTTATTACAATATTTAAAAGCACAGAATAAATAATAGTAGTACGTACTAAAAGTAAGTCGTATAATTTTTTTTGTCATTGGTGACATTTTCATGGTTTTCGAGGGTGTTGAAACCGATAGTGCTGTTGAAATGTAAATCCAAGGTGGCGGCAGCAATAGGTATAAATTTTTTTATCATGGGCGTGTCATTTTCATGGTTTTCGAGGGTGTTGAAGCTGATAGTGCTGTCGAAATGTAAATCCAAGATGGCGGCTGAATTAGGTACCAATTTTTTCATCATGGGTGTCATTTTTATGGTTTTCGAGGGTGTTGAAGCCGATAGTGATATCGAAATGTAAATCCAAGATGGCGGCTGCAATAGATATAAATTTTTTCATCATTGGTGTCATTTTCATGGTTTTCGGGGGTGCTGATGCCGATAGTGCTGTTGAAATGTAAATCCAAGGTGGCGGCTGCAATAGATATTAAGTTTTTCATCTTGGGTGTCATTTTCATGGTTTTCGAGGGTATTGAATCCTATAGTGCTGTCGAAATGTAAATCCAAAATGGCGGCTGAAGTAGGTACCAATTTTTTCATCTTGGGTGTCATTATCTATGGTTTTCGAGAGTGTTGAAGCCGATAGTGCTGTCGAAATGTAAATCCAAGATCGCGGCTGCAATAGGTATCAATTTTTTCATCATGGGTGTCATTTTCATGGTTTTCGAGGGTGTTGAAGCCGATAGTGCTGTCGAAATGTATTTAAACTACTTTAGAAATTCCGTATAATCATGTTATACGTAATTTTTTTAATGCACTTAAGGTATGCCCAATTGGATTTACCAATAGTTTTTTCAATTTTCAATAAAAAAAAATAATAATTCTCAAGTTATCTATGACATTGCTGAGAATACTGACGTCCAACCACCTAAGTTCCTCTCTCCCTGTGACTATGGATGTTGTAAAGCTACTGAAATGTCGGGACTTACAAACGAAGAAAACGCGACAATTATTGTAATTATATTTTTTCAATGTGCTTTTTATTGTAAGAGTTATATTTTGGGACTTTTTTCATAAAAAAATTAAGTCTATTTCAGTGCTTGGTTAACCTTGAGCTTGCCTTCGAGACTGCGTCAATTATTATTTCCTAAATGTCCCTAAAATATTTTTGCGGTATATGAATGAAAATTTCAGTCACCTTAAGGTTGTTTTTTTAATTGCATGCCGAGCGCAAAGCGCGTGGGTATGTTCTACTATCGCCTAAAAATCAAAATTCCAACGTTTTGTCGCATGAAATCGTATCCAGCAATCATATTATACATATGAATGATATAAAAAGCACATTGTTAGAAAGATAAATGATTGTTGAACTTATTAATATTTTTTTTAAATCGATTAATTGCTATTTTTAAATAAAAAAGGGGTTTTAGTGGCTTATGGTGTGGATTGATATATATATATATATATATATATATATATATATATATATATATATAGAAGGTAAACGATATTATCCAAGGTGATGACTTTGAGCTATTGGTGTCTGACTAAACCAAAAAGTTTACTTCGGATATTAAACTATATATACAACATATGTTTTTTCCGATCACAACTTGTCTCGGAGCATGCTTGTTCCAATAAAAGCAAAGAAAGCACCCATTTTATATGGGTTACCAAAATACATAAAGAACATGTTCCTATTCATCCAGTTGTCTCATAAATATATGCACCAGCTTATTTCATTGCAAAAAAATTAAAGTTCTTCCTTCGAGAGAAATCTGGATTTAACCCCAATTAAAGCCTAAAAATAGTTTAGATCACATTTTCAAAATGGAAGATATTCGTATTCCTCCTACGCCCATATTATTCGTTCTTATATCTTTAGACTTTGATAGTATTTTCACAAATGTTCCATCCCCTGACTGCTTGCGTATTCTCGCAGATCTCTTTGATAAACGTCGTCTACGTTCCGGGGAATTAAATGATCTTCTTGACTTAACCTCTCTCTGTATGAAACAAAACTATTTCGGTTTCATAACCGTTTCTATCTACAAAAAGAAGGGTTTAGATATGGGGTCCGTTCTAAGTTCCTTTATGGCGGACATTTTTATGGATAATTTCGAAAAACAACACATAGTTGTCAATCAAAATATCTTATATTACTATCGATATCTAGACGACATACTAATTTGCTGGACTGGCACAAGGAGACAACTGGTAGTTTTCCTTAATAAAATAAATAGATTCAACGATAAAATTAAATTTAAACTTGAATTGGAACAAGATTTGTCCCTTAGTTTCCTCGACATAACAATAACAAGAAAAGAATCGTCACATGTTTCCTAAATTTACCAAAAACACAACAAAAATTAGCTGATTTTTATTGTTATATTAATCGTGTGTTCAATGTTCCATTAAGTAAATAAAATTATATAGAAGAGCTTAATGTAATTTATCAAATAGCGGTCTCTAACGGTTTTTCAAAAAAATCTCATTAACAATTTAATTAAAAAGAAACAAAAGCATGATATTCCTCATCTCAAAGTGTTCGTCGATATGTGAGCAGTTTGACCTACGAGTACTTAGGCCCCATATCTGAAAAAGTATCTAATACTCTTCGACAAAGCGGTGTTCAAAACAAACAATTCTCTTAAGAATATTTGTAATTTTTGTTTATTTATTATGGTTTACCAATGTTTCATTACAATAATAAAAATAATAAATATAAGTTGAATATTCGTCAAAAGTCGGGTGTTTACAAAGTATTTGTGACGAGTGGCATGCCGTTTACGTGGGTCAGACTGGGCGCAACTTTGAAACACGTTATAAATAGCATTTAGCCGCGTACAGGAATTGCAATCTAGATAAATCCCATTTTGCTTAACATCTTTTAGACACTGGGCGCAACCTAGCCAACTATCACTCCTTTAAAGTCTTACACACGTGTAATAAGGGGCTACGACTGTGTCTACTGGAACAGATAGATATATTAAAAAATATTAATAGTAACGTTGCACTGCTGATTGAACAAGCAAATGTTTCTAACTCACCTCTCATAAATATCTTTATGCCTGCTCTCTAATAACAGGCAGCAACGCAATATGGTCGTTTGTCGCCCTCACGGTGATCGGCAATAGGTTGCGTGGTTGGAGGGTAGGCGGGCGTAACGCGGCGATTTGTTTTTAATTTTACAAACGGCTGCGTACGTCAAGTGGTGATTGGTCACATGTTTTATCGCATGACGCTGTCGCTTGCTACTTAAGTAGAGAGTGATTTATAAATAGCAATTGTTTTGGCTTTCCGCTTATTTAACGGTCAGCCACCGCAGAGTTTAAATTCTCTGAAGATACCTCGTGTATAGGCAAAACACGTGTCGTATAGTCGTCAGTGGAATAGAATGGAATAGAATAGAATGATTTTTATTCAATTTTGATTATTACATAATACTTATTGAAAGTCATTTTTTTATTTACCACTGGTTCGAAAAATACCTCTGTCGTGGGAAGAACTGGCAAGAAACCCAGCGGGACTTTTTTTAAACATAATTTTATTCAACAATAATTTTGTTTATACAATTTTAAATAAATTTTCATAGAACCAGCATGGTGGCGGTCACCTTATTCCCAGGGGTTATTTTCATTCACGTATTCCAAGTGTGTGGTGGGTCTTTTCAAGTGTAGTGATGTTGGGATTAGTGGTGACGGGGATAGTGCAGGCAATTGAGGGTAGGCACATCATTTTATTTTATCGAGCGGATGTAGGCGAGGTAATTTTTACCAAATTTAGTATAATGGATTTCCGCAAAGTACCGCCTGATTTTGTTAATTATCTTAGGTTAAATAGTTATTTTCAAGATTGATCACTCTAAGGCTTAAAGAGATCAAGAGCCTGAATTGCGACAGGACCGCCGACAGAAAGTAGATAACAATAGAAATGTTTATTCTGATCAACCACTTAGTTCCGATATGGCCCATAACACCGACAGGGTATTCAAAGCCATACAGGTTATCCCAGAATTTGATGGAAATCCCGATGGTTGGTGAGGTATTCGGTCAGTTTTAATTAAGCACAGAAATCCACCGTCTAGTAACTACTTTAGGACTCGCGAAAAGCCTGTTAATGAATGTTCATGCATTGATACCGATTATAATGCTTGGCATTGTATTAACACTGACCTAGACTCAGATTACAATGACAGCAATGATTATTCCGCTGATTCTACTTACGAATAAAGATATTATGATATTTCAAAGCAATCAGGATAAGCTGGTATCCGTATTTAATAGTTATATTAATTTCTAAACTTAGAATTTAGAGAGCATTATGACATCATCGATCCAGCATCTTATTATAGTGGTAGTCAAATAAAATTTGTATTTAAAATTCCAATAATTATCAAAGAAAACTACGTCTTATAGCTATAGTACCTACCCAATAAGAGTACTTTATACCTCCATTATCATTCATTGCAACCACACAGAACTCATTCTTAAATATAGATGCAGAATGCCCGAAGATCAGCACTTGGAATCTATGCGAGAATGCAGTTACGCATCAACTCCGTACCAAACCCGATTACGATACAGACCAAGAAGAAAACCAAAGAAAACCCGAGAAAATCTTCAAATATTTTACGAGTGGGAAGCGCTGAAGACGACCAGGTAACATTTTCTGTGCTGCAATAGTCGCCGCGCTGACGGTGGAGGAGTAGCATATGTCTACTGATATCTTACATAGCATCAGGACGTCACCTACCATACAGCGCCGCCTGATAAATCACATAACATCACGATGTGACTAAATTCACTTATGTGACTTATGAATATTCAACATAGTGTGTCGTGAAGCGACAATTAATAAAAAGAAAAATAATAGAACCTAACCTAAGAACAACAAAACAACAAAAATAGAACAAGAAAATAATATATTTAAATTTTTAAAAAGGTATTTACAATTTTATAAAAAAAATGAAATATGATGATGATGATGGATGACGTGTAATTACAATTAGATAAAAAAAGTAAAGATAGGAGAATATTGTATTGTAGTGGAGCCTAAAGGTCGAAGTGACACACGCTGCGCTTGGAGTAGAAGTAGGCACACGCTGAGCTTGTAGTTTCTTGGCGGTGATGGCACGCAGCGCCTGGTCTGGGCACACGCAGCGTCCGGAGCCGGCGCACGTAGCGCCTGGAGTAGGTGCGCTCAGCGCTTGGAGCAAGCAGTCGCAGCGCCCAAAGGTAGCGCAGGCAGTAGGTGCACTCAGCGCCTGGAGCAAGCAGTCGTAGCGCCCAAAGGTAGCGCGGGCAGTAGGTGCACTCAGCGCCTGGAGCAAGCAGTCGTAGCGCCCGGAGTAGTGTGGCCCCGAGCTTGAAGTAGATTACGCCGACGACTTCAAATGTAGATGGAGGCTTGCAGGATCCCGGGGCAATGCGGCCCCGGGATAAGGCCTTTAGTAGATGCTTCACGTTTGAAAACTGAAGCGAGACTCCCTGTATTCTCCGATTGTTCGGTTTTTATATAGAGAACGAGAAATTATTTAAATTAAAAGGAAATTTATTGTAAATGACCTAGAGCAAAAGAGTATTTATGTGGAAATATCAAAATAAGAACATCAGACCAGTGACGAATTTGAATAAAAGTTACCATAACAACCATATAAATAATGGTTGTCAAAAATAAAAATTTTTGGTTTTAGGTATATAATTGAAAAACAGCTACATTTAAGTAAGAAATGAGATATTATTCATATAGGAAAAACTATAGCGCGGAAGCGCGCACGAAACCTGAAATTGCAGAGTTACGGAGAACTCAATAAAAGATAGAAAAAGGTAAGACTCCATTGACAGCGATTTAAACGGTGCTGATAGCGTGAAAATACGAAGTGAAAATGATTTGTTATTGTGTAAAAACGTTACAGGATCCTATGGAAATATAGGTGATGCAAAATATAAATGCAGAAAATCAAAAACAGAATAGAAAAATAGTGTAAAATGATATGTAAGTAAAATAACTGATAGCGTGAAAAGTGATGCAAAATATGAATGCAGAAAATCAAAAACAGAATGGAAAAATAGTGTAAAATGATATGTAAGTAGCATAACACTACAAGTGCCATCATGAAGTCACCTACTTTACAGCACCGCTAGCTAAGCAAATAACAGCGCGTCTTTTATGTGTCTTGAGAATATTCAACAAAGTATAAAACCCAGGGTTTAATTGTTAAGACAGCCCAGTAGTAGTTAAGTTAGTTAAGTTTAGTATTCCTGTGTACTCACATTGTCACATTAGTTAACTTTTAAGTAAGAAGATTAATGTCATAGAAAATAGTCTTCGTCTCCTTTTACTTTAACCGTTTCTAAACTGCCGCAAACGTCAAGCAAAGTCACCAACGGTCAACATAAATATTAGGTACATGTAAATATTACAAACACAAAGTAAATCTTTTTTGAATGAACTCCTTTGATACTAGAATGCTTTCATAGTATATTAATCTTAATAAAACCTTTAAAGCCATATTGCTACAAGCGAGGGGTGTCAATTACTTTGACAGAATGCTGATAATGTGCCACTGGTTTTGATATCGATTTACATTGACAAAATACGCACGATAAATGTATACTGCTGATTAAATAATGATAGGGGCTAAGTTTATATCCGAGAACTAGTCTTCATAATTAAAAGTGTATCATTAAAAATGTTTTTAGATTACTTTGAGGTTTCATAGGCCACTTTTTGAACAAGAGTTGGACAGCAGTATCTTCCTGATGTCATCACAAAATTATAAAAATCTTTAAATCTGCCGCAGAATTTTTATAGGATACAATGGATGAATGAATTAAAAGACACAGTCCAGAATATATTTGGTAAACAAAACTATTCAGAGTGACAAAAATTTCGCACTTCAAAGGGTGTTTTACAGCAACATAAAACCCACATAGCCTAATGCGCAACTGCTAATCGCTACTTTTTTCCCAATCTTCGAGTTATATGGCTGGTCCGTTGGCGCTTAACTCAGGTAAAAAACATTGAGCAAAACCCACTAAATTACTCATCATCCGATTTAAGGTCGTATGTCTCAGTTTTAAATATATAATGTATCTGTATATTGAATCAGAAATATCTTGAAGTAAATTCTATAACCAAAAAGCTCGTAATAATATTTCTTTATTTATATTAAAGCAAAAATATGATAAAGAAAAAAACACACATATTCGGTCCCTGAAAAACATTCAGAGAGAATATCTTTGATACGTAAAAGAGCTTTAACATTAAATTCTCACAACTAGATTGCGAAAAAGTATTTTCCCCTGGAGAAAGAACCTACATAAACCGCTCGGTAACACAAAATTCCGCGTCAACTCAGAAAAAGTTGAAACAATTTACGAATTTATCGATAAGATGTGTTGTCTGACACGTGCCTTGAGTAACTTAGTGTAAAGATAAAAGGTATCGTCCTTTACTCGGTCTTTCTAAATTGTCAGTCATAAATTCAACGGGTTTTATAAATACTTGTTTCTTGTGCGTAAAGATTAAAAAAAGGATCATTGGAACACTATATTATCATTATTATCATCGTTAGATCGTAAAAGTCCACTGCTGTACACGGGCCTTTTTAGCAGCAGGTTTGGCTTAACCTTCATGCTTATATGTGTTAAAGCCAAGCTGCAGCTATATTATGATTGTAGCACGAATAGGTCAGCTCAACTGGGGAAGGACCACGCTAGCACAGAATACCAGCGTAAAATAGCAGCTTAATGTTGCTGTATTTCGTATAGTGAGTATAGAGAACCGGAGACCCTCATTACCAAAAAGGAGGTATTCCATCTTAGTCCTCAGGGCTTACAATATATCTACATTTTGATTTTTAACCATGGATATATATAGATGGCAATGGGCTACAGATGACCCACCACTTACCATCAGGTGGACTGTGTGCTCGTTTATCACTCTTAAGCTATTTTTTAGCATCATGTCATTTTTAATACCTTCGGGTCGGAATTGCGTGGATGGATTAGAATATGGGGTGATGATTTCATGGAGATCCAATACTACGAACAACAAATTGCTCGTGGACAAACATACTAACCCGAAACAAATATTTGTAGGCCGTTCAAAAAATTCCACTAGCTAAAATCTAGGGAGCCTTTGTTTAGCAGTGGATAGACCAGCGGTAATGAATAGTGAATGAATGTAAAGAAATATTTGAAAAAAAGTAGTTTTTTTTACGAATCTTATCACGTTTAATTATCTTTGAAACGTCAGGAATATAAAGTAAGTTATTTAAACGCGATAATATCCGTTAAAACTAGTTTCATTCAATGCGTAGCGTTTGCATTGAATGTAAAAAGTCCTTATAAAACAAACCATACCACCATTCCGTCCATAGATCCATCCATCCATTTAAGTTTTTTGGCGGAGGAGGCCTATGTTCAACAGACTTGTATTGGGCTGTGAGAATGATGACGATGATGAGTGTAAACGAGCGAAAACGGAAGTACGGACATCGATCGGTGGACATGACGTAACAAATGTAATATGAAGTACTATATATTTTGTCGTAATGAATTGTACATACATATGCGAGGTGTGTACGTCTGAAGTTGACCGTGAAACAGTGGTGTGAAAATATTACTATCCCATATCGTCCCGTGGGTGTCGTAAGAGACAATAGAGGGAAACAAACCAGAAGATGTGCAGCAGCGTCTTCCTAATAACAAATAAAAAATTAACAACTGCGGTTGCTTAAGCTATTTTCAGAGGGTTTTGTAGCAAATATCAGTAGCACACTGCAGTGCATGTTGGTGGAGTTTACAAGTCTGCGATACAAAAAAAAAATATTTTATTTTATAGATTTATTTTATAGAATTAGGTGACAAACGAGCACACAGTTCACCTGATGGTAAGTGGTTGCTGTGGCCCATAGATATCTACATCTATCCTCAATTACGAATCAAAATACAGATACGTTGTCACCCGTGAGGACAAGGTGAAATGCCTCGTTCCAGAAAAAAAGGGTCTCCGGTTCTTTACACTCATCATACGAAACACAGCAACGTTATACTGCTATTTTACGCTGGTATTCTGTTAGAGCGTGGCCCTTTCCCGGTCGAGCCAACCCATTCGTGCTACAACTATACCAGTAATAAAGCTGCAGCATGGCTCTAGATTCGAACCCGGGTTGCTCGAGTAATTGTGAGAATTATGGGGAGCGCTTACATCAGAGTTATCACGAATTCTTCTCTAAAGTAATTTTCAATGTAAGCAAACTTTCAGATTTACCTAGTAGCTTCACTTTAAATTATACATGAAAAATTAATTTTAAATAAAAATTTAAAGGTAAGCCACAAGTAAAATTTAAAAGTTTGCTTATATTGCAAATCATTTCTTAAGTTATTCAAAGGCCTCTTGCGAAAGATATCTGATGGGTAAGAAAGTTACAAAAATCAACAAAAGCTACACGAAATTTATTTGCTCCATCTACTTTATAATTTCACGAAATAAATTTGAAGTTACACTGATTTTATTTATTTACTTATATTAACATTTATTGTATTACAAGCTGTTCCCCGCGAACTCGCTCGCATGTAATTTAGGGTTTGAATTATGTTGCGCGGAACCCTAATTCTTTTTCTAAAATATAAGTAGCTTAAGTTACTCCTTATAGCTTCAGCTATCTGCCAGTAAAAATCCCGTCGAAATCGGCTCAGCCGTTTCGGAGATTAGCAGGAACAAACAGACAGACAGACAGATAAAAATTAAAAAAAAATGTATTTTTGTTATAAGTACCGTATATACTTTCATATGCATTAGGTAAAAAGCTGTTATTTTAAAATTACAAATAGACACTTCAATTTTATTTATTTGTATACATTTACTTACGGGTTCAAATAATCACAACAATCATTCTGCGGAAGCCTCAGGGGTGACAATGAATCTACATTTTTATTTTAATAACTAGCTGTTCCCCGCAACTTCGCTTGCGTGTTAGGGTTCTTATGTTTTTGCGCGGATCCCTAATTATTTTTCTAAAATAAAAGTAGCCTAAGTTACTCCTTATGAAATCAGCTACCTGCCAATGAAAGTCCCGTCAAAATCGGTCCAGCCGTTTCTGAACAAACAGACAGACAGACAAAAATTTAAATAATTGTATTTTAGTTATAAGTGCCGTATTTGCTTTCATATGAATTTAGTAAAAAACTGTAATTTTGACATTACAAACAGACACTTCAATTTTATTTATTTGTATAGATGAATATTTAAAAAGACGTAGTGTCTGTGGGCTATAGCATCGATTTACTGTGTTTTGTTAGTCACCCTTAGTCTATAAAAAGGCTAAGTCTTTAATTAAAAAGGATAAGCATTTATCCATCTGTATGGATTTTTACGAAATGATAACGAGGAGGAAGATTTAATAACACTTTTCATTTAATATTTTATACAACAACATAATGATTTCTCACGCTTCATTCCAAAATATTTATTTTATACCTTAAATTAAAAAAGACTTTATTTTAATTGAAACTGAAGGTATAACGGTATTTTGAAAATCCTAATATGTTGGTACTAATTTATATCCGAATTTAAGACAAAGCGACGTTTGAGTAAAATCGATGGTAGGCTGAGCTGAAGCCTAAACTAATAATATATAACTAAACAATGTTTGGGAGATACTCTTCATTAATCCGACCAATAATGGAGGTTCCCCTTTAATTAAAATAGGATTATTTTGTGGGTGCTTCAAGACAGCCTGCAGCTAGGATTAGAAACAGCAAAAGTAGATTACAATCCAACGCCTTGATCTAAAACGTGACATGTAATAGTGTATATATTAATATTAATAGGAGGAATATTTTATAAGAAATATATAAAAAATGGGGTCCCCGGTGATTTTTGGGACCAATATGGCTTTACGACCTTCAATTACCACCACCACATTACCCCCCTGCTCAGACCGGAGGTCGATAGTGGAGTCTAGTTGTTGACTAATGTGCAAGTGCCAGGAATGAGGGCATCCACGAGTTTTTCTGCCACCAGGGCGGCGCCACTTTAAAGTGAGGTCATAGAATTATAATTCAATGAGTGAGGTATAATATTTCACAGATATCATAGCAGGGAAGTTAATTTGTTCAGAAAATGTAAAGGTTAATATTTCTTTCTGTAGTATTATTTATATTTTACATTATTAGGATTAAAAATAAATAAACCAATTTTGTTTAAAAAGTTAAAAATGTGCAAAAAATTAAAGAACAACTGAGGCATTGTTTTGGGTAATAATATAATGCTTTTGGAACTGATAAACTTTTATTAAAAACTTACTTCTCAATTAAATGACATTGTGTAACAAAAACTTTACCCCAATGTCAACTAGCGACATCTGGTGAGCAGAAAATTATTAACCCTCGTTGAATTGTAGTCTGCGGTGATTCGAGAAGAAGGCAAATAATTTTTGAGAGTGCCGTGAAGCAAAGGCGAGCAGTAAGGCTCAGAGCCATGCTGAACAATGTAGCGTAGAGAGTAGCTTGAAGGAACAGGAAGCATTATTCCAGTGCTGCGTTGAACCTTAGTAAAGCTAATGGCTTGCAAGATGTAAAGACTGCAGACAATATCTGTTCGGGAGCGAATGAATGGGGTACTTGAGAACGATGACAAAGGTTTGAAAAGTTGTAGTTTTCGAAGGTTGTTGGTTGCATGTTCATATCACGTCGAAGTCGCCACTGTGGCCGGTGGAAGGAAAGGCGGAGATCTCCCGTCGGACAAGGTGTTCTATATATAATGTTTTTACTTCGGAACCTTGTTAGCGCGATTTAACCTTTGATGTATTTTCGCTTGTGGCGCGACGACAGCGCCGCCACATATATGTTTTGTAATTGTAAGGAGCTGGATTTTGCTTTTGGGATTTTAATAACTTTTTTCGACTTTTTCCCTTTAACATTAAATACACATTGATGAATTAGAGCACACCGCATAAGATTTTTAACCAAGGCATGAATCTACACACTTCATAAAGTCTGTTGGAGTTAAATTGGCGTAAGTTAATATATTTTATACTAATGCATATGCTATAAATTGCAGTTACTATTGAAATGAGTTTTCATAAACTATTTCGAGTGAATCACTTTTATTTCTATAATTTTTATTAGAAGAGGGTGCAAACGAGCATGCAGTCCTCCTGATGGTAAGCGTCGACTGCTGCACATGAACAACTACAACATCAGGGGATTGCAGGTCCATCCATAGCTGGCCTTTTAGAAAACTGTAACGTCGTATTATGGAACCACAAGAGAAGCACCAGCTTTCAAATAAAAGAAAAAGAATTATCAAAAATCGATCCACCCAGAAAGAAGATATGAAGAAACAGATAAAAAAACATATAGTCGACTTGAGTACCGTCTCCTTTTTGAAATCGGTAGAAAAATACAATTCCCTGCCAACTAAATATGTTTCACAATTTCTGTTCAAAAATAAATTTAATGAAAAGTAAGAACCAAATTCAAAGTACTTAAAATAATTATTAGTATTGGTTATCAACGAATTAAAATGTTATTGAAGTATCTTTTTTACATCTTTTAAGGTTAGGTCAAAATATCTCATTTATCATTGTAAATTTACATTTTATGATATAATATTGAATGAGACTAGCAACTTAAGCGGTGTTTATAGATGAAGTCCTGACTAAAGGATCTTCGAGAGAGGCTTCAGATTAATCCGTTCAGTAAAGGCGGTTCGCCGTTAATTAAAATACTGCCTAGAGATGCTTAAGCTTAATTTAGTAAAGTTCAAAAATAAGTTGTAATATATTTTCAGCTACAAAATATACTCTAGTCTGTTTCGTAAAATTTCTGATACCAGATAAACCTCAAAATACATCAAAATATAATTAATATAATCCGGCGTTATTATGCAGAAATCCATTAAATAAAAGATGTTAAAAAGTAATTAGCTAATATCTACCTATTAAAAATCAGAAATCAGACTATATTACCTGTGATCAAATAATATATAGGCAGTTCTATTTGTAAGCTAACTTAAAAAAAGAACGAGGTTAATCAATTCGGATGTTTTTCTGTGTTCGAGAATGTTACGCAATATATTCGCAATTGTGTACTGATTTTTTATACTTCTTTTTCTGATTCGAAGAAAATAATCCACATAATTTTAGGATGGTGTATAGAAGTTAAAGTTTTTATGTGTTTTTTTATAGTATATGGGTGACAAATGAGCACACAGTCCACCTGATGTTAAGTGGTTGTTGTGGCCCATAGACATCTATCTTAGATTAAGAATCAAAATGTAGATATATTGTCATCCCTGAGGACTAAGATATAATGCCTCGATTCCAATATAATCTCCGGTTCTCTGCACTCACTATTCGAAACACCAGCATTATGCTACTATTTCACGCTAGTTTTCTGTGAGAGCGTGGTCCATCCCCGGTCAAGTCGACTAGTTAGCGCTTCAACTATACTATAGTTGCAGCGTGGCTTTACTACGTTTATCACTGTTTAGATGACATTCTAGTTATTATTATACAATTAAAACGATTGTTATAATATTAATAATTTTACGGATTATAATAATCCATGAGAATGAGATGAATGCTACCAAGCTATTCCTAATTTGTTTTGTGTTATTAATTGTTTAACATAGACGTTGAGTTTCTTGCTGGTTCCTTCTAGAATAGAGATTATTTTCCCGAACTAGTGGTAATTAAACAAACGAGTGACTTTCGATAAGTATTATTTATAATGTATTTTGAATAAAAGTTTCTGTTTCTGTTGTTGTACTTGTGATGTTCCTTAGTCTTATATGTTTGAAAACATTAAACTTATAATAAAAAAGTATATATTGACTCCAACTTAGTTAAAATAATAAAATAATTTTTACATGATTGCTTCTAAAGCCGGTAGATTTAATTTCCGATACCTCTTGTGTCTTAGCACCGACTTTAGAAAATATAATGTTGAAAGTATTTCAATATTTTTAGCTATTTAAAATCTATTTACAATTTTTATAAAATTTTTAGTTTTCTATTATCACTATGAATTACACAGAAACATAACTTGAGATGATGCCTTAAATTTACAGATATGAAGGTTTCCTCACGATGGTTTCCTTCACCGCCAGCACGTGGTAAATCAGTAGTTAAAATTGCAATTAACCGTTTCATTGTTGCCGGCTGGAATTAGAACGGGTGGTACGCGTACATAGTAACTTATTTTTTTAATTTATTTATTTATTTCTACCTCTGTCTTTACAGGCGTTCCTAATACGACAGTGTAGGCACATAAAACTATCTAATTTAATAAGGACAGAACACAACTTATCAACTATTATAACACAATACATATAATGTCACTTTTGTGAATTCACCCAAGGAACAGCAGAATAAATCTATACCCTGTGCTACTTTATTTAGAGTGTGCAGCACTCGGGTCAGTGGGGGCCTCCTTTAGAAGGTTGGTGCGTGCGCGCGGTACCGCGAACAGCGGCGGCCGCTTCCGGCGCCACACGTACCTGTCCGGCACACACAACTTAGCCATTCGCAATATCACCTCGTTATACACTTTATAATGAGAGCCTTGCCAAACAACTTGCGTGGCAATGTAAATCGTCCAAATTGTGTACAGCCATGGACTGAAACGGCTGCGAGTGTTATCTATAAATTATTTCAACTTCTAACATACTTATAATGCGTATTCCCAACATACATAGGCCCCATAATTTACAGCTATATAAGGGGATATTTGCTATAGGTAGTTGTCACGCTTGGCAGGTGGTTTGGTGGTTTTCATTTCTTAGGAGTGAATGAAGGACAGTGACGCTCTTCACTCTATTGTAAGAGGACGTCAGAATGTCACAAAAGGCACATATGGTTTTTCACAATGCTATGTTAGTCTCTACCTTAATATATGGTAATAAAATGTGGTCATTATAAGGAATATGAGGGCTGACTTTGAATTATAGGGTAAGAAATTGTATGATAAGAGCAAAGCGTGGTTTGTAAGAAGATGTTTTGACTAGGATTGAGAAAGTGATTCTTCGGTGTTTCTTTTCAAGGGTATTTGAAATACTGCCAGTATCAAACACATAATAGTCTGTGTATAGATTGTAGCTAAATAATTTTAAAATATATCCAACCAATAATTACTACTTCATTTTGTGTGATACCAAATGTTTCTATTTTAGTAGTCTGCAGAGTGCATGTCAAGACAAAAAAGCGTTTATTTTATATTTTGTATATGAGATATACATTAATAATGTAAATTGGCAAAATACAGCTTCAAACTCAACAATTAATAATTTTTAGTCGTATTTTGAGTACTATACGACCAGTATAAATAATCTGGCTTGTTAGCAAAAGGAAAAATAAGTGACCAAATATTTTTTATGGCACGTAGCCTATATAAATAAACTGCACTCTACCGTGATACAAGTTCCTGTATCATCAGCGCGACCTATTTCTAAAAACTTGGAACAATTTATAGCTATACCGACAAGATGCATACACGTGCATTGTGAAACTTTGTCGTTTATCGATACGAGAGACCAGTTATTATGGTAAGGGAGAGTTGCGTTGAAATAATAATATTCTCCAGACTGAATTTAGATCACCGTGGCCATTCTTAACGGGGACTAGCCGACTAGTCTATGTGGAGGACTTTCTCATTTTCAAAGTCCAATAGGACGGCAATACGAAACAACAGTAGAGAGATCGAGTGCAGAAACCAACGGCTTTACGTGCTTTTCGAGGCAAAGGGGTGAAACAGCACTAACTTGCTGACTCCGAGCTACTAATGAAAAATTCTATTGACTATCTTAAAGTGAAGTTTTTAGCCACTCGCATTTATTAACTCCCTTAATTTCTTATAAGTAAATTACTCTATTTTATAGCAGTCGTATTCCATTAGGTAGTAAAGTTGGCAATAAGTGGTGGGGCTCCTTCTCTGGCTAAGAATTTTTCCGGGTATGCACTTCTCTCTCACTTTTCACTGCGGTTATGCAACAATATATCTATAATAGACTTAAACAGAAGAGAAAATATTTGAATTAATTTGAATCGGCTGTAAAAAAAATAATGAATATTTTTTAAAGTTATGAGTTCATTAGAAAGATTTAACCTTTTTATTTAGGAATGGAAGACAACATCACTCAAATGATCACCCCCATGGCTAGCCTTCCAATACCCGATTCGATCAGTCCAATTTTTCAGATCATTTTCAATTGTTTGGGGCTCTGTTATGGCAATGGCATTATCGATTTCACGTTTCAAGTCAGACGGAGTCATATCGCAGCTTCGATATGGTCAACTGACAGTATTTCGGCCTGATTAAGTAATTTTAGAAAACAGTGCGCAAAAGATCCATTGTTACGTTGGCTGTGTGGTCCTGTTGAAACCAAATATCGTCTGTGTCATCCTATTCAATTTCGGGCAACAAAAAATCGCTGAGTAAGGTGCGGTAGCGATCGCCATTCACTGTGCAGGCGTTTTCTTGCTCATTTTTGAAGAAAAATGGCTCAATAATTCCGTCAGACCAAAATCTGCTCCGGACAGTCACCCGTTGTGGATTTTCTCCACGTGTGTATTTTTTTGAGCCCCAGATACGAATATTTAATTACTGAGGAATCCTCGGAGGTGGAAATGAGCTTTATCTGAAAAGTTGATTTTTCTTTAAAAATGCTCATCTTCCATCAAGACAAGGCCAAGGTCTTCGGCCCATTGAGCAAACGGAAAACACATCTGAGGGTCATAGGGCTTCAGCTCTTGCACTAATTGAACTTTGTACGTATTCACACCGAGATCTTTATGCAAAATTCTCTTCAAAGAAATGAAATGTTCAATTCTTGAGAACGATGACGACTTGATATTGACGAGTACGTACACCGGTTTTTTTATCCAACAACGACCCAGTTTCACGAACTCGCTTCACAAATTGATCCACATACAATAAAACGCAGTTTTTGGCACATTCTTCTTGTCAATTTTTTTCGTAAATTTCCTTCATTTTGAGAAGAAAACTCGTTCGAAAACTTACTTTGGAAATATTTTTTTGATATTTCCCAACTTTGTTCAAGGAAAAAATGACCCATTTCATAAATTTCTAACATAAAACTAACATATGTCACGTCGGAAATGTCATCAAACCTTTCAATCTCAAAATAACCTATAGTTCCAATTCCAAACGTTACATGGCCCAACCTGTACAACAAAATATAGCCTCAGATTCTTAAAAGAAATTTAGGTGGACTTTTGGGTTGTTTTCACTCACTGGTTCCAGGATTTGTTTTTTTTCTTCAAAAAATATCGTAATCCCTCACTAGAAATTTCTACAGTATCATGTAGTGTAGTTTAACTACATAAATTACACAAGGACATCAGGACATTCAGGACCCGGAACAATAACTTGTAAGCAATACAAATATTTGTCCCGTGCGAAATACTAACCCGCGTAGACACTGAGCGCTGTGTTTCAAGTTCAAGCCACTGCGTCAAAGCCACTGTGACACGGAGCCGTCAAAAGCTCCTACAAGAAAAAAAATACTTTCTATTCCTCTCTCTCTCTCTCTCTCTCTGTGTGTCTCTCTCTTAATTCGTTACTTTCATTTCTTTTTATAAATTACTCAAATTTTAAAGAGCCGTTGCAGCTCAGAAGATGAGTGCTCTCCGTAAGTTTTACAGTGCGTAAAAAATTCAGGTTAGAACCCCATTGGCAACAATAAAAGTATTCACTACATTTTTAAATATTGGCCTACTGCGTCGTAAACAACATAAGTAAATTTGTATTTGTGAGGACTAAAAACACGATCTGATCGGAGCAGCAGACTTACTGCTCCAATACTCAGAAACGTGAGAAGGTCTTAGTCCAGCATTGGGGCTAGCATATAAACTGTAACATTACTTTATATTGTAAAAGTTGATTAATTACGACACTAACAACAGCATTTAGTAGAATCATAAAATCGAGTTCCGAGACCGAAACCTTTATTAATAGAGTTTTGAGATGGGCTTCAGATTAATCTACTTTGAGCTGGCGGTGCGCCTTTAATTATAGCGGGGATTTATTTGATGTAAGACGTTATTAGGTCTTACCATGGTAAGACGACTCCGGAATTTGTACCAACTTTTAATGAAAGATTATCTGGGTAGTAAAATTTTAATGAAACGTAAATACTACGGAGGGAGAAATGGTATGATATTCTTAAGACCCTAGCATTACCTGCTTTAGCATTACCAAAGATAACGAAATAATTTGAAAACGAAAGCATTAAAGTAAGGCTACTTTCAAATTAATAATATCCTCGAGATCGAATTTTGGTTAGAATAATAACATAGAGAATAGCCATTTACGCGGGACAGGGTTATACTTCCTAAGTGTATGCGCAAACACAGGCGCACGAGAGTGAGGGAATATAGATTCCCTCACTCTCTACTCCGTTGGGACGGTGATCCGCCACGTTTGGAGAGAGATCAGGCGCAGAATCTCGTACACGCCTTTACGTGCTTTACGAGGCACAGGGGTGAAAAGCACCATTAAATTCCTGACCCTGGGCTACTACTGAGATGTTCTTAACAAAACACCAACACCTAATTTTGGCCAGATCCAAGATTTGAACACATTCACGATCACTAGAGCAACGAGACAATCAACTTTTAGATTTATTGGCAATTAGTTTATATATCTGACAGTGAGCAGTCACACACAAAACACATAAATAACAAGGTAGACAAAATAATAACATTAGGGAAACCTAATCACAAACAAAAAATATTTACTTTTATTGTAGCTGAATAAACATGATCATGACAGCTGTGAAAATATATTGATTTTTAATACCTAATAATTGATTATTTCTTATATTTACACGAATAATGGACATTGAATAAAACTAATTTTATAGATTAATTTTATTTTTTTTGATTCCCGACGTTAGAAATATGTTAAATAATCATCACTCATCGTCGTCATCATCATTACAGCCGCTCACAAGTTACAGCCGTACACTGCTGAACATAGGCCTCCCCCGAAGCATGGTCCAGAGCCAACAGCATCCATCGACTTCTTGCATATCTTACCAGCGTCACTCATTTCAGTGGAAATCCGCCCTACACTTCGCCTACTACCGGTACGAGGTTGTCACGCGAGTACCTTTCTTCCCCACGATTCTTCGAGCTATATGGCCGGCCCATTGCCACTTCAACTTACAAATTCGTTGGGCTATGTCTGTTGCTCTGCTTCTACTGCAAATATCCTAATTTCTATGTTTATCACGCAGATATATTATTATTATACTCGAGCATAGCCCTCTCCGCTGCTTGCTGAGCTACTTTGAACTTCCTCATAAGGCCAGTTTTAACTCACAATTGATTAAACACAATTTTTTTACTCTTATATACATTTACACGTACTTACGATACTATTTCGTCTTATGTTATGATACATAAAAATTAATGTTCGTTTGTTCGTATTTTATGCGTTGCCATATCATTCATCAAATTACTGTTAAACTTTGTCAACTTATTGCTTGCACTTGCGCGGTTATTGGCATAGTACAACTAACTTACACTAGGTGGCGCGCCTATTGTACCGACTACAATAAATGTCCTATCATTCTTTATAAAACAATACAACACTTCCAAATTTAAAACCACATTTTCACAATTATTTCTTCTGCGGCATTTACGCGCCGGATACCAGCTACAGAAAACACATACACTTACATATTGGTTATATGAACTATTTATTATTGCATATTTACCATTCCATTTCCATCCTTTTTATTATTCAATGATTCATTTTAATTTTTTATTTAATTATTTATTTCAACTAGGTAACTAAAACTATCATATGTAAATTGAATAAAATAGAATAGAATGCAATTAAATTGCATTAATGTAAATTAGATTAATATTGTTTGTGCATAAATTATGGAAGGAACTACCTGTATGAAAATCTGCAAAACAACATAAATATACCTTAAATATAGTAAATAACGCTTACCAAGCGTGGCAACTATGGAAAAATCCCTCCTATAAAACAATCGATAAGGGGGGGCTAGACAGTGGTTTTTATGGACTGTAATAGATGGATAGATAGAAATATAGTAAAAAATAAATAAAAATACATGAATATGTATGCATATATGAAAAACCTAGCAGATGAAATCCTCGGCCTGCCCTGCCGAGGGTTAGGGGGAAAGGGAAAGAAACGGGCAGACGTTGCGGGCACGAGGAGCACCATCTTCTGTATTTGAGGAGCGGTTTGTCACGGGGTGCTAGTCGCCTCAGATGAGCCGACCGAGAGGCTGACCGGGATTAGCGCGGTCGTAGAAGTGACTATCGAATAATAAACTTCAAAGACCTAGACTGGCTCGCTCACTGATCTTTGTCGGAGCTAGTTCGCGGATTAAAATGCGATTAAACACGAGTGGGATATGTTTAAACGAAATGCTTTATAACATTTTCTTGAAAATCTGGTGACAGAAAAGTCCATAATCTCTGCCTCCCCTCTGCGTCACAGATGTGATAGTATATGTAAATAAATTATAACACAAGGATAATTGCAATGCATCCAAGTTCGAATGAACACGCCTTTACGTGCTTTACGAGGCACAGGGGTGAAAAGCACCATTAAATTCCTGACCCTGGGCTACTACTGAGATGTTCTTAACAAAACACCAACACCTAATTTTGGCCAGATCCAAGATTTGAACACATTCACGATCACTAGAGCAACGAGACAATCAACTTTTAGATTTATTGGCAATTAGTTTATATATCTGACAGTGAGCAGTCACACACAAAACACATAAATAACAAGGTAGACAAAATAATAACATTAGGGAAACCTAATCACAAACAAAAAATATTTACTTTTATTGTAGCTGAATAAACATGATCATGACAGCTGTGAAAATATATTGATTTTTAATACCTAATAATTGATTATTTCTTATATTTACACGAATAATGGACATTGAATAAAACTAATTTTATAGATTAATTTTATTTTTTTTGATTCCCGACGTTAGAAATATGTTAAATAATCATCACTCATCGTCGTCATCATCATTACAGCCGCTCACAAGTTACAGCCGTACACTGCTGAACATAGGCCTCCCCCGAAGCATGGTCCAGAGCCAACAGCATCCATCGACTTCTTGCATATCTTACCAGCGTCACTCATTTCAGTGGAAATCCGCCCTACACTTCGCCTACTACCGGTACGAGGTTGTCACGCGAGTACCTTTCTTCCCCACGATTCTTCGAGCTATATGGCCGGCCCATTGCCACTTCAACTTACAAATTCGTTGGGCTATGTCTGTTGCTCTGCTTCTACTGCAAATATCCTAATTTCTATGTTTATCACGCAGATATATTATTATTATACTCGAGCATAGCCCTCTCCGCTGCTTGCTGAGCTACTTTGAACTTCCTCATAAGGCCAGTTTTAACTCACAATTGATTAAACACAATTTTTTTACTCTTATATACATTTACACGTACTTACGATACTATTTCGTCTTATGTTATGATACATAAAAATTAATGTTCGTTTGTTCGTATTTTATGCGTTGCCATATCATTCATCAAATTACTGTTAAACTTTGTCAACTTATTGCTTGCACTTGCGCGGTTATTGGCATAGTACAACTAACTTACACTAGGTGGCGCGCCTATTGTACCGACTACAATAAATGTCCTATCATTCTTTATAAAACAATACAACACTTCCAAATTTAAAACCACATTTTCACAATTATTTCTTCTGCGGCATTTACGCGCCGGATACCAGCTACAGAAAACACATACACTTACATATTGGTTATATGAACTATTTATTATTGCATATTTACCATTCCATTTCCATCCTTTTTATTATTCAATGATTCATTTTAATTTTTTATTTAATTATTTATTTCAACTAGGTAACTAAAACTATCATATGTAAATTGAATAAAATAGAATAGAATGCAATTAAATTGCATTAATGTAAATTAGATTAATATTGTTTGTGCATAAATTATGGAAGGAACTACCTGTATGAAAATCTGCAAAACAACATAAATATACCTTAAATATAGTAAATAACGCTTACCAAGCGTGGCAACTATGGAAAAATCCCTCCTATAAAACAATCGATAAGGGGGGGCTAGACAGTGGTTTTTATGGACTGTAATAGATGGATAGATAGAAATATAGTAAAAAATAAATAAAAATACATGAATATGTATGCATATATGAAAAACCTAGCAGATGAAATCCTCGGCCTGCCCTGCCGAGGGTTAGGGGGAAAGGGAAAGAAACGGGCAGACGTTGCGGGCACGAGGAGCACCATCTTCTGTATTTGAGGAGCGGTTTGTCACGGGGTGCTAGTCGCCTCAGATGAGCCGACCGAGAGGCTGACCGGGATTAGCGCGGTCGTAGAAGTGACTATCGAATAATAAACTTCAAAGACCTAGACTGGCTCGCTCACTGATCTTTGTCGGAGCTAGTTCGCGGATTAAAATGCGATTAAACACGAGTGGGATATGTTTAAACGAAATGCTTTATAACATTTTCTTGAAAATCTGGTGACAGAAAAGTCCATAATCTCTGCCTCCCCTCTGCGTCACAGATGTGATAGTATATGTAAATAAATTATAACACAAGGATAATTGCAATGCATCCAAGTTCGAATTCAATATGTACATAATATATTATTATATTATGTAAACGTAATGTACGCTTGGTTGACCACGCAGACAGTGTCACATATACGAAAATTGGTAGTTTAAAAATTAATGGCAACATTATTTTATTTACTTAAATAATAGATAATTCATAACCTTCAACTAACCAGTTTACATTAGAACAGAAAATATTTTATTCTGTGTGTAGCATCCTCATAAAAATAAAAAATGATTTACAGAGAATGAGTTTAGCAGTTGAGTGCTATTGTCTTTTAGCAGAATCATTAACCGACTTCAAAAGAGAGGAGGTTCTCAATTCCAGTGTACATTTTTTGTGTATGTCACGCGATATCTTCGCAAATTAATAAAAAAATTGATGATTCTTTTTTTTATTTAAATTGGTTATACTTCAAGGGTTGTCCATTATAAATTTGGAGAAAAAGTTCCACCCCTAAAAGTAACAAATAAATGACTTCCTTTTTAGCAATTTGAAGTTGGTTTTTACTTTTTGTTAAAAGCTATAATTATCTTATATAATACTAGCTGGTACCCGGCGCGGCGCGTTACTGTCACAGAAGAAATAATATATGTGAATATATTGTTTTGAATTTGGAAGAGTTATATTGTTTAATTAGGAATGATAATACATTCATTGAAGTTGAAAATAAATTTGTCGGTACGATACGCGCGCCACTTACTGTGTGTTAATAATTACTATGCCTATAACCTTCGCGCAAGTGCATGCAATAAGTTAATAAGAATTTTACCGCAAACTGATGAACGGTATGGCACAACGCATAAAATACGACAAAAAATATTTTTTATATATTAGATTTTTTATCAGTACAATCCAGTGCATCATACCTGATGTTTAGTGGCGATATAGCATGTGACGGTAATAAAATTGTATTTACCGGAACGTAACGCCTGATTTTATAGATGAGCCAGATAATAAGGACACAACCAAAAGTTTCAAAAGCTCTAGATGTAGAGTATAGCCAATTAGCGTATATGGCCTTTCCGCTAATCAGGCCACCTGCGCAGGGCAGTAAATCTATATATTATTGTATAATTTATACGTGTCCCAAAATTCAACGATAAGCCAACACCGGAGGATAGACCTGCCCCGGACTAATCGGGGAAAAAAAGAAAAAAAATATCCCAATTATATTTTAAGTTATATAAAAAAAATGAAATTCTTCAGAAATTAAGACCGTTTATGATATTTTTCAGAAACAGAAACAGAAACTTTTTTATTCAATATAGATTATAAATAATACTTATTGAAAGTCAATCTTTTGTTTGATTACCACTGGTTCGGAAAAAACCTCTGTCCTGGGAAGAACCAGCAAGAAACCCAGCGGGACTTTTTTTATTAATGACAGCTTACAATCATGATGTTACAGAAATTAACAACATAACAAATTAGAAATAGCTTGGTAGCGATTACCTCATTTCCAGGGGTTATTATCATCCATAAATTCCTTAATATTATAATAACCCTTTTTATACAAACTTAGTTTAATAAAGTTTTTGAACTTTGAGCAAGTCAAATTTTGTATATTTTTCTGGAACTTTGTTGTAAAAGCGTATACATCGCCCCAGGAATGAATTACTGACTTGATGGAGTCGAGTAACTGGTACTACTAGCTTGTGACTGTTCCTAGTATTTACAGATTGAATATCACTTATTTTTGTAAAACTACTTTTATTTTTGTGTACGTACATTACATTTTCATAATGTATTGAGAGGCCAAAGTTAATATATTAATTTCCTTAAATTTTTGTCGCAGCGACTCTTTAGGCTTTAAATCATAAATTGCTCTTATGGCCCTCTTCTGTAAAACAAATATAATTTCAGTGTCAGCTGCGTGTCCCCATAGCAAAATACCATACGACATTTATGCTATGGAAATAGCTAAAGTAAACTAGTCTAGCTGTTTCAACACTAGTTAGACTTCTAATCTTTTTTACAGCATATGCTGCAGAACTAAGTCTGCTTGCTAGTTTTGATATATGGGGGCTCCATTGAAGCTTCGCGTCTAGTGTGATTCCAAGAAAAATGGTGGTATCTACAAGACTCAGTTTCTCCCCCATTTAAAATTACATTAGTATTTAATTGTTTAAATTTGGAGTCATGAATTTCATACATTTTGTTTTAGTACCATTTAAATGCAAATTATTAACTTTGAACCAATTTACTAATTTAGATATAGCATTATTTACTTCGTCATATTTTAGTAATTGTCGACTTAATTTGAAAATTAAAGAAGTGTCATCTGCAAATAATACTGTATTATGGTTATCCCCTACTATGTAAGCTAAGTCATTAATATATACAAGAAACAGAAAGGGGCGAGAATCGAGCCTTGAGGCACGCCCATTTGTACCATCGACCCGGAAGAGCTCATATTGTTAATGACAACTTTTTGCGTTCTCTTATTATATTATTATTATATAGCATATTCCTGTGGTGTGTACGGTTGCGGCATGTTAAACGCCAAACAGTCCAAAATGCGCCAGAACTTTAAATACAAAACACACAATCGTAGTCCAAGATAATGCCAGGTCATTTCATTTTGCAGATCACTTCCAGTCCAAATAATGCCAGGTCAGTTAAGTTTGCAGGTCGATTCCAGTCCAAAAAGCCAAGCCAAAAGTCGATAGTATGTACGAGGGCCACGTAAGTTGAATTGGGAACGGTGCGCAGTAAACAAAGGAGCAGAGCGTACTGAACCGACTTGCTGAGAATAATAACAGCTTCTCTACCTGCCCTGTTGTTGTCTCTTTTTAACGTAAATATCTCTATCTATTTATCTCTCTCTAACATCTAAGGTATTAATGCCCCATTCGAATTCCTAGAAATTGTAACAGGAACCCATTTTGGGCATGTAGTAAAAGTGATTACTGACAATTACAATTTAAGGAATTTGGCCCCTGTTTAGAAATAATAGGCCCATATTTTTTTATAACTTGTTTTCCTAGAGTATTATACCATTTTGGAATGTTGGTTAGCTGCGTCAATTTTAAAAAAACTTGCCATACTAGTGTTCATACTTTTTTTTACACCACGATAAGTTAAATTTGATTAAAAGTAAAAGTCTTCAAAAATTTTAGGGAATAAAATAAGTTTCATTAATTTTCGTGATTCAACAAGAGTTATTCTTAAGTTTTTAAGAATTGTGGTAGATAGCAGTACTATTCAGGTTGCCTATAAAAAAAAAGAAAAAAATATTTAAAAAATTGTGGTCATGGTAGTGAAAAATATCATAAACGGTCTCAATTTCTGAAGAATTTCATTTTTTTTTATATAACTTAAAATATAATTGGGATATATTTTTTTTCTTTTTTTCCCCGATTAGTCCGGGGGCAGGTCTATCCTCCGGTGTTGGCTTATCGTTGAATTTTGGGGACACGTTGTATACACGTAAAGGGTAAATTTTGTACCCTTTTAAAGCATATTGCGCGCCCGAAGGAATCTGAAATTTGGTATATTTAAAGTTTGTAATATTATGAAGGAGTACAGAAAGCAAATATTTATATATATATATATATATATATATATATATATATATATATATATATATATATATATATATATTTATATAATGTTATGTACAACAAATACATTTAATTTGATAAAATAAAACATTTACGGCTTACGTACATATTGCCAATTTCAAACACATATTAGTCTATAGTTTATTTACTTTCATACTGGCAATGTTAAACACAAAAGTCTGTGGCTTAGTAGTCATACAGAGTAGAGATAGTCACCAAAGAACATGAATAGGATGCTAAGAAATAATTACTTCTTAATTTTGTGTGACTTCAAATGTTCCTACTTTAATAGTGTGTGGAGTGTATTTCAAAGCAAAAAAAGCGTTTATAGCATGCCTTAAGCGCAAAGCGTTTTTCTACTAGTTAAAGTAAAACGCCTAAAAATTATTATTATACTATTACTGCTGCTGTATGCAAACGATATAGCAATCCACTCACGATGGCGGCCGAGCGCGCAGTAAGCAGAGCAAAGTGTATTTAGTTAAATAAATTAATACAAGGCTGCTAAAACACCAAATATTTCGAGATTTCGCAGCCGAAAAAATTATTATGACTAAACAAAACAAAATTACATTCCATGGCTTTCCCCGTGATAGATGAAGAAATTAAAAAATAGAACTGAGTTAAACAATTGATATTTTCAAAAGTTATCGTGTTTACCACTCCAGGCAGACGTGATAAATATACACCATAAGCCACTAAACCACTTTTTTATGTAAAAATAGCAATAAATAGATTAAAAAAATAATAATAAGTTCAGCAATCATTTGTCTTTCTGACAATGTGCTAATCATATCATTTTTATGTTCAATGTGGTTGTTAGATACGATTTTATGCGAGAAAACGTTGGGATCTTGATTTTTTAGGCGCTATTAGAACATACCCACGCGCTTTGCGCTTAAGGCATGCAAAACATGTATAAATACTACTAATGAGATTATTCTGCCAGTTTATTTAAATGATGTCGCAAACTTTCTTCTTGAATGCTTGAATGGTAGTGCGTTCCAGGATAGAACAGATTGTACAGTGAAAGAAAATGGAGGAAGATAAATTCATGAAAGGGATACTTTAGTAAAAGGTTATTCAAAGGCATTTAGGTTTTATTAGGTTTCTGTAATGGGGGTTTAGAAGACATCAGAATCTAGTATAGTGTTGTGAGTGCGCGTATACTTCAGCAAAAGATTAAGCCACAAACACCACCAATCACGACAAATCTTCTTTTTTACATAGAATAAGGGTAACAAACGAGCACTCAGTCCCCCTGATTCTAAGTGGTTGCGATGACTCAAATACCTCTTCATAATATATTATCCCCGATTAGGAAACAAAATGCGGATAATTGTCACCCTGAGGACTAAGATGAAATGCCCAGTTACCAGTAAATAGTTCTGCGATTATCTCCACTCATCATAAAAGTCAGCTTAAACTTCAATATTACGTTGATATTCTGTGAGAGGCTTGTTCTATCCCACTCGAGCCGACCCATTCGTGCTGCATTTATGCATAATTAGCATAGCTAAAAATTATTTTTCTTAATTTTTGAATAAAAGTTATTTCCTTTCGTTCGTTATATGGTGCACGTTTAATAGGCAAACGTTTTGATAATTTTTTAAGAATAATAAAATAAAGGGAACGTTGTACAGGACAAAGCTATAAAAAGCAGACGAATAAAGCTATTTGGAAGCAATAGTCGTTAAGAGTTCAAACACAATCTAAGTTTGAATCATTTGTGCTGCTATTTACTTTATTTCACCTGAAAGTTTTATTTATAACAAAGTCATCGCTCTATTACCACAACTACTTTTTGATTGCATGTTAATTATTTTTTCGGCAATTTTCTTAGTCGATATGTTTGCTATTCACACCCTTAACGTAATGGTTACCTACCTTCTATTTAAATAACCTAGTCAAGTTGCGGGAGCTGCCGAGAGCTTTTTTAAAACTAATTGCAAACTACGATTTAAAACTAAATACAAACTACGTGTTCACAGAGATAGATGTCAATTTATTCTGACCATTGTCTTTTACAATCCTTAATCCTATGCTTACAATCTACTTAAATTACTACATACTCAGCGTTTATGTATTTATGCTGATGGATGTTTTATCTGTGTTATGGGTGGTACTGTTGTAACCATAACTGATCTAAGGAATAGTTTGGATCAATTCCAGCCACCAAATTCCACCAACGTACATCACGACTAAAATAACGAAATCCACCACCACTGTGTTTATTTACTTAGTTGTTTATTTACTAAGAGTTTTCTTCATCGCACGACTTTGTTGTGTAATCGTTTACTACCGGCGAATTTTCCGGACTAATACGACTAAGGGACCTTCAAAAAACGAGCATCTACATTTTTAAAAGACCGGCAACGCACCTGCAATTCCCCTGGTCTTGCAGTTTTTCGTAGACGGTATTCAACACTTTCCATCAGGTGAGCCCCATGCTCTTTTGTCCCTACTTCTATACAAAAAACGAATCCTTAAGGATATATGTTACCGTGACTTTAAATTATATTATTTACAATGCGTTGGTGACTGAGGTGGGCTCATACTCGCCAGAGAGGGACGTGGATACGTCCCAAGAACGTTCTTGATCCCGATGACGAAATCAGTTCATGAATAGATCGACCCCTCCCCTAACACTAACACACACAAAGATTCAGACATTACCTAGTACAGAGCACAAGGGCACACTGCGTTCACAGCGAACGCGAGGTTACAAACAGCCCGTACACAAGGTTCAGTACTCGTGATACGGGGTGTTATTATTTTTGCGACCTGTCTACCACAAGTCGTTCAAGCTGAGGTTCGCACCTCCTTCTGAGGGTGAATACTTGAATCAAAACAAGCTTCCCCCCCCCCCTCATCCCCAGCAAGAGCAGCCTCACTCCGAAATCAGGGGCTGATATTACCGCCAAAATTGTTGCTTTCAATAGCTCGTAGGTCCTCACTTACAGAGCCTATTTAGATGAAGCTGTAAAGGCCGCAGAGCCAACAGCATACATTTTCAGAAAAAAACAAATTATACGTGTAACCAATACGAAGGCTTTCGTAGCATGTTAAAAATGTAACCTCGTAGCTCAATAAACACGCGCTGGCTGGTTGCCAACTGTTGTAACGTAAAATTATGTAAGTTGCGTAACATACCGGCTTTATTAAATATTTCAAGTGAATATATAATATTAAATTTTAACTAAAAAATGTTAACTCACAAGTCAGTGACGTACCGTTACAGCCAATAAAAAATCCACGGCTGAATATAGGCCTATCCCATTGATCGCCTCATAGAGAGGCGGAGGCGACATTTGCCATAGTTGCCACGCTTCTCAGACGGATTAGCAACCATTAAAGTTTTTATTTTTTAGTAATTATTAGGATGGCGCCGTCGTTGTTCATCTCCTGGTTTATTTTCCTCTTTCGACACCCACAGAACGATATAGGGTAGTGGATATTTTTACACTGCCACTACACGGTCACGTTAAAGACATAGGGAAAACTATTATATTTACTTCTTCTTAAAATAAAAGGATTTTTAATTTCATGCAAGGTCCTTGGGTGCGGTGGCGTCATGTGGTGGGTCATGGGCGATGGCTACCACATGCGACATAGTAGAGAACAAGTGCTGCTGGTGGAGACTGGTCTGCTCGGGCTTACAACAAAATTGATCACATGACTGCCTCGTTGGACAAGTGGCCGTAACCGCAAGTACTGATCATGAAGTTCCAGGTTCGAATCCTAGAGCAGGTCAAAATCAGTGGTTGGGTTTTTCTGTCGAAAAGTTCTCAGTAGCAGCTTGGAGTTAGGAAGTTGGCGGTGTTTCACCCCGTGCCTCGGAAAGTAAGTTAAGTCATTAGTCCAGCACCTGATCTTTTTTTTATAGGATAGGGTGACAAACGAGCATACAGGTAAGTAGTTGCTGTGACGCATTGACAACTACATATATCCTCAATAAAGAATCAAAATTCAGAAGCGTTGTCACCCGTGAGAACTAAGATTGCTTCTTTTGTTGTAAAAAGAGTCTCCAGCTCTCTACACTCACCATACGAAACACAGCCGTGTTAAGCTGCTATTTTACGCTAGTATTCTGTGAAAGCGTGGCCCTTCCCCGGTCGAGCCGACCCATTTGTGCTACAACTATACTACCAATATAGCTACAGCATGGCTCTACCACGTATAAGATCTCTCTCCAGTCTTATTTATTTTATCATAGAACATATTTTGATTGCATAAGGGTCTATTATTTTTCAATTTTGATTAAGAATATTATACCATTAACCTTTAAAATAATGACAAAAAGATGTTACTTGCGAAGCTTATTTCATACAAATGTTCATTACAAATTGATATTTATTTAAGACAAAAATACCACATAGTGCCAATAAATTTACATTAACCGATAACATTATGATAATATAAGAACCGGACCCATTTTATTGGAAACAAAGCATTCCATCTTAGTCCTCAGGGGTGACAGCGCATCTAGTACGGTCCTGAGCCACCTGCATCCAGCAGTCGATACTGTTTTTGAGTAAGTACAGTTAATATCTATTAAATTCTAGGCCGATCTAGGCTGTTTAAAATATATCAAACTATACATAAACAGCGAGCTTTTACTACGCTATTCAACTTGGGTGCATCGACATATAACCGAACATCACTTAACCCACTAGCTGAGTGGCACTCAAGCGGTCAGGCTTACTGGGCTCGCAAAGTGAATTTCGCAGTACGTATTCCATGAAAGTGAACCAAGGAAGTGTTTTGTCTTGAATATTAAACGCCTTAATGGAAATACTTTATTTTAGACACTTGAATACACAAATGTTCTCCTTTTCCTAACCCATCCATTTTTAGGGTTCCATAGTTAAACAACAAGGAATGATCCTTAGCGATTTTAACGCCCACTATGCCGAATGGCTCGGTTCACGTTTAATCGATCATGCGGGAAGATTTCTTCATGATTTCGCCTTGGCATATGGTCTGACACATCTGGTTACAAAGCCTACGCGAATTCCAGATGTGGAGGATCATGCACCTTCCCTCTTGGACCTTCTGTAGACCTCTCATCCGGACCGATATCAGGTCTTCGTTGACGCGCCTCTTGGCTCCTCAGATCATTGTCTAGTCCGGATTAAGGTGACACTCACGCTAAAATCGCACTTGCTTTCTGTAAGCTGCTGCCGTGTTTGGTATCATACGTCGGCCGATAGGGATAGAATGCGGTACCCTTGGAGGCGGTTTTGCTTCTATTTCTTTGCCTTGCGTTGTTGCTGATTCTATCGCTGATGCGCCACGATGGCTTAAAAAGATGTTTTGCGACTGTTCACATCATCAAAAAACTGACAATGTACATGTTAGGCCACGCAAAATGTAGAGGTAGGATTCCGTAGTTGTTGTCACAATACGTGGGCTTTCTTGATAATGAACATAATAAGTGAGTTTACGGTTTGACCGCCATAACGACTTAAAGTCTAGTCCGGAGTGTGGTGCCACACACACACACACACACACAACACACAAACACTGAAGCCTGTCACCCAGAGGCGTAAGCAGAGACTACGGACTTTCATTTGGCGCGATCCTGATACACCTCTCTCGCCTTATTTACATCCATATATCTACGCATATACGCTCGTCAGTTAAGGGTACCCCTAATCTGCCCAATTTTCAATGTATCGCCGATTTGTTCGATAAACCTTCGTCTAGGGCGTCCCTTCCCGACTCTGCCGTTCACTTCTGCAACATAAATTTGCTTTGTTACTCTTTCCTCGTTCATTCTTGCTACATGACCAAACCACCGAAGCATTCCTTTCTTAATCCTGGTCACAACGTCTTCTCGCAAACCACACTTTTCTCCTATCACACTATTTCTCACCCTGTCATTCTGATTCAGCGCCAGCACACTCCTTAATGACCTCATTTCTTCAGAATTTATTCTACTCTCATATTTCTTCTGCCAGACTCAACTTTCACTACCATACATTAAAGTAGGGATACAGCATTATGAATTGCCATACGTCCCTTATTTGACACATTCTGACTCTTCGTAATAGCGTGTAGAGCCCCATTCACTATTTCTTTCGTTCACTCGTCGTTCTATATCCTTATCATAATATCTATATCTGTTAAATAAACATTCCAAATATACAAACTCATCCACTTACTCAATCATTTCCCCTTCTATTCTTCTTTAACATAACGTTTTACTTTCTTCCCTTTAAAATACCATCACTTTCGCCTTTCTTGCGTTCACTTTCATATCCCTTTCATTTAATGACCAGTTCATCAAAGTAACCATCATTTGCAACTCGGCCGCTGACGATGCAAATATAAGTTGATCATCGGCGTGTAAAAGGCATTTGACGGTTAGCTCACCCATACTTAACCTCTATTCTTCAACTTTCAAAGTTTGCAAACAAGTATCGATTAATAGGTTAAACAGCCATGGGGAAGCTACACAGCCTTGTCTGACACCTTTTTGAATGCTAAACCAGTCCAAGTAGATCCTGTTGATCCTGACAAAAGCACTAGAGCCCCTATAAAGAGGCCTCAATGCCTTTATAAAACCACCGCTCAACCCAAACGAGTTCAGTGTTTGCCATAACACGTTCCTGTCCACTCTGTCATAAGCCTTTTCCAAGTCCATGAACGCACAAAAACTTTCTGGTTTTTGGCCGTAAGCTTCTCCGCAATTATGCGCATGGAAAAACCTTGATCCTTACACCCCATCCCCTTTCTAAATCCAACTTGCACATCCCAAATTTTTCCAACAGTTTCTTCCGTAACTCTTTAAATTAACACCTTGGCATACAGTTTACGCACAATGCTAAGCAAGCTGATACCACGATAGTTTTTACAGTACTGCTGTGACCCCTTTCCCTTATATATTTGGACTATAACAGCTTTGCACCAGTCTTCCGGTACCCGCTTCAGT
Organism: Parnassius glacialis; assembly: GCA_033319125.1. Classification (NCBI taxonomy): domain Eukaryota; kingdom Metazoa; phylum Arthropoda; class Insecta; order Lepidoptera; family Papilionidae; genus Parnassius; species Parnassius glacialis. The sequence continues at coordinate 1,005,839 of JAVANC010000017.1, read as the reverse complement.
TCCCAACGCCAAGGCTGTCCAACCAGCCACACCACTGCAAGACTTCAAGATACTGTAAGCTCATTCTGCGTAGATCGGACTAAAAATGAATATTAAAAAATTGAAGGTAGCCGGGCTAGTCCCCCCTGAGACCATAGGTGCTGTAAAGCACCCAAAAGTCGGGAATTACAAAATTAAATTAAACGCGATAAAATCCGTAAAAATTAGTTTCATTATATTTGTGGAGTATATCTCAAGGCAAGGAAAAGTTTTTTTTTAAATATTTTGGTATATTAGATATCTGTGTTTTATGTACTTATGTGCAGTTTATTTGATATAAAAACCCAAAAATTTAATGAATTACGGTGTAATTTAGACTATTATGCCATCACTAGTGTTTTAGTCTGCTACGTGCAAGATGGTTTATGCTATTTTATTGAGGACAATCAAGAGCATTTTAAGTTTATTCGAAAATAATTTAACGTAGTAACTTAGTTGGCAAACAGCTAAACCTTGCTAAATAAGGCACGGGTACCATTTTTATTCACCTTATTATCTCCAGTGTTAACTAGACCGATTGTTTATATAAGTCAGTGTAACAAACGAGTAGATAACCTATGGAATACGAGTGTTGTGGCACGTGAGCAAAATGGCAAAAATCCAGCCAAAGAGTTCTCAGTTTCTGTTAATTGGCCATAACATAATTTGGCTTGCTTTAGCTTGTTTTAGGAGGTTGAAGGGTGTATCAGTAATGGTATAAACGTTAGAAGTATTGTTGCTACGCTACATATTCAGTGAGAGGGTTGTTTTTTTTTAAAGGAGAGGGGACACACGAGCATACGGCTCACCTCATGGTAAATGATTACCGCCGCCCATGAACAACTGCAACACCAGGGGAATTGCAAATGCGTTGCTGGCCTTTTGAGAAGGAGAGCGCTCTTTTCTTGAAGGTCCCTAAGTCGTATCGGTCTGAAAAAATCTCTGGTGGTAGTCAATTCTACAAGAAGTTGTGCTAGGAAGAAAACTTCTTTAAAATCGCATAGTGGTGGACTGCCAGTCACCCAGATGGTATGGACGGTATCGTGAGTTTTGTCGCAATGTGAGATAGCGAAATTGTGCGGCTGGAATTAGTCCGAACAATTCTGCATAGCTTTTCCCGTGGTAAATGCGATAAAATACGCAGAGATGCAACATCTCTTCTCAATGCCACTGAGTCAAGCAGATCTGAAAGCTGTTGTCCTTACGCAGCCATAAAACATAATACATAGTTGGTAGATCCACGCATAAAACAATATTGTAATCGTTTAAAAAATATAATAATTATGACATGAAATGATCTGTTGTCACTTTGATGACTTGAATGACGTGTTGTGTCTTTTATTTAGTACTATTTAATGACATTTCGCTGTGAACATTATATGAAATCGCACGCGTTTGGTAACGAGCCGCGTATCAGACGATTTATAGAGACTGTGTTCGAAAGAGTGTCGCAGTTAGTTTTATGTGTTGCACGGGGTGTCGTTTATGCGTGCTTCGTATTTATATGTGTTTATTTTGTACGATGTTACGGGAAAATTATCATATGATGTAAAGCCACAAGCGGTTTTAATGTTCTCTGCCAAATTCAGCAAAATTGTACTCCGATGGAATCACCTCGCACCTGGATGTATAAGTTCTTGTTTGTCTGTCACAGAAATTTTCACGGAATGTGGTAAAATTGGATTTTCTTTTTTATTTTACAATACTTAATACAAATGTGGGGTTAAAAATTATATTGCACTTATAAAACACACATAAATTTAAAAAAAATAAAAAAAACACAGATAATTGGAGGGTAGGTGATTTGAGTAGTACACATTTTTGACATCTTAGATTTAAATATATTTTAAAAATAGTTACAGTTTGAATTTCATGTTAATTATTTACATGTAATAAATAACTACCTACCAGCACTTATTTCCAAATATTTTCTCTAACATCACTGCACTGCACAATTATTTTCACCATGGAAGCACTGAAAGGTTCACTAATTGAGATGTCAAAGTCATTCCAAAGTCAAATGGATGACTTTCAACGGGAACTGCAACATTCTAGTTCTGCTGCCTCAACTGCATCTTCCCTACCTGGTGATTTTACTGCATTTAGAAAATTCATCTTGGCTGCTTTAACATCTTTGCATAACCAAGTAGATCTTCTGGGAAGAGAGCTAGATCGTAGTGAAACGCGTCGCCGCAGGAAGATGATCCTATTCCATGGAGTTCCTGAAGAAAAATCTGAGGAAACTGCCACCGTCATAAGTACACTGATCAGCACGAAACTACAAGTGTCAGGTTTCAGTAAAACATCCATAAGCCGCTGTCATCGTCTGGGACGCCCTTCCGATAAATCTTCCAGGCCTGTGGTTGTCAAATTCAGCGATACTGTGATGCGAGACAAGGTTTGGTTCACCAAAACCAAACTTAAGGGCACAGGTATAACTCAGTCGGAGTTTCTTACAAGGAGACGCCACAGTGTTTTTCTTGAAGCTAGGCGTAGGTTTCGCGTAACCAAATGTTGGACCAGGGATGGAGTTATTAATATTTTAACTCCTGATGGCACAATGCATCAGCTTGAGACCTTGTCTGAGCTTGACACAATATGCAACGGGTCAACTTCTGCCACACCCGCTTATCCAATGGTGGTTGAGGCAAATAAGGCTCCCGAAGATAAAAGTGCACCACAGCGTTCTAAGAGGGTCGGTAAAAAATGAACTTTCTTATTTAACATCATCATTTTATTAATTTTGTAATCCTTATTGCTATAATTTTACTTTTATTTTTCTTGTTTGCTTTCTATCATCATTATTTGTCATTGTTAATCGTTAATTAGATAGTAAAATGTAATGATTTATAATCTCTCCTTAGAATGTTCATAATTTTTTTTTCTGTAAGGTATGTTATTCTTAGTATAATGTTTCATTAGAATGTTTATTATCATAATTTTTGCAAGGTATGTTGTTAATTGGTAAGACGTATTGTCAGTTTTTGACATTTTGACTCATCCGACATTGACACCTCTAATTTTTTGTGTCTATGGTACGTTAACGATCCGTTTCTTCATTTATTGTTAAGTTAATTATAGATTTCTTTCAATACTGCTGGCAGGTAGTTTACTGATGACTTATTTATTTTTGAATTTTTTTATATAGGATTGGGTGACAAACGAGCACACAGTCCACCTGATGGTAAGTGGTTGCTGCGGCCCATAGACATCTACATCTATCCTCTATTACAATTCAAACTGTAGATGCGTTGTCACCCGTGAGGACTAAGATGGAATGCCTCATTTCCAGTAAATAGGGCCTCCGGCCACCTGCACTCACCAAGCGAAACGCAGAGGTGAACCTCTTCTTCACGCTGGTTTTCTGTGAGGTCGTGGTACCACCCCGGTTCGAGCCGGCCCATCCGTGCGACAGCAAAAGCTGCCGCGTGGCTCTACCACAATTAAAAATATATATATTTGTTTTATATATACATATACATATTTCATATATATATATATATATATATACACACATATATACATACATTTAGTAATCAGGTATAATTTAATATGATTTCTTCAGATGATAGTGTTCGGAGTTCCAATTCCTTCGCCTTTGATTCTGCTTCTGATGGATTAAGCAGCATTGATAGCTTTGAAAGCATTGCACCCTTAAATATTATGTTAGATTCAATTTTTATTGAATGTAGCAAAAACTTTAATGCTATTTACATAAATGCTCAAAGTATTCCTGCTCATTACCCCGACATGTTGTCAAGTTTTAATAGCAAAAATATACACGCTATCCTTGTTTCGGAGTCATGGTTAAAACCATGTCTTCCATCAACATCCTACTCGCTTCCAGGTTTTCATTTGATTCGTAATGACCGTACCGATCGGGCGGTGGCGGTGTTGCTATTTATCTACGTTCTCATAAACCGTATTCAGTAATTCATGTTTCAACTGCTTCTCAGACTGGAGGCGAAGCTGAATTTCTCTTTATCGAAGTTCTTCTCGGTCATAATAAATTACTTCTCGGAGTCTTTTACAGCCCCTCTCTCACTGTTGACTACTTCACCACTTTAGAAAACATTCTTGAAAATCTTACACCTATCTATTGTCATAGTATAATTATGGGTGATTTTAATACTTGTCTTTTAAAAACCAACACCAGATCAATAAAACTAAAATCTGTTATCGAAGCAGCAAATTTAAAACTTCTTCCTACTTCTGCCACACACTTTTTCCCGAACTGTGCCCCTTCTCTTCTCGACATAATGTTTGTGTCTTCACTTGACCTTGTTCATAAATTTGGGCAATATGCTGCTGATTCTTTTTCCTATCATGACCTTTTATACTTGTCTTACAAAATCCGTCCCCCTAAAACTAAGTCAAGGATCCTACTTCAGCGTAACTTTAGTGACTTGGACTTGAAGCAGCTTTTAAATGACGCTCGAAAAATTGATTGGAGTGTAGTCGTCAATGCTTCCACTGTTGATGAACAGGTAGCTTTGTTCAACTCTTTGTTAATTCAGCTTTATGACGTTCATGCTCCTGTTCGTCCAGTGCGTGTAAAGCATCCTCCCTCTCCTTGGCTGACTGATGATATAAAAAAAATCATCCACATTAAAAATTGTGCCAAAGCGAAATACAAGTCAGTTCCTAGCGGCCGGAATCGAGAGAAGTATAGATTAGTACGGAATCGTTGCAACAATCTGTGTAGAAAAGCACAACGACGCCAAATCCATGAATCAGTACAAGATCCTGACCCTGCTAGGGTCTGGAAATTTCTTAAGTCTTTAGTAGTTGGGAAATTACGGCAAAATTTCACTCATCTTAACTTTGATCTCAATCAACTTAATTTGCATTTCTCATCTTCGTCTTGCATTAACGATAAAGCAAAACACAATACTTTGGATTCTCTTTCAAAAGCTCCCGCTCCGGACACCTCTGCTTTTAATTTTAGTAAATTTAACAGTTGTGATGTTATAAGAGCCATAATGTCCATCCATTCAAATTCAATTGGTAATGACTGCATTAGTCGGAAAATGGTCATCCCTCTCATTGATCTCCTTTCACCTGTAATCACTTCCATCCTGAATAATTCACTGAATTCTTCTATTTTCCCTTCAGCTTGGAAAGATGCATTTGTAGTTCCTCTTCCGAAAAAGTCGAATCCGTCTAGTTTTTCTGATTATAGACCTATCTCTATCTTGCCTTTCCTTTCCAAAGTTCTTGAACGTCTTGTGCACAATCAATTAAGCATCTATCTTTTAAAGCATAATCTTTTAAATCCTTTCCAATCCAGTTTCCGTCCTGGCCATAGTACGACTACTGCACTTTTACAAATCACTGATGATATTCGGTATGGAATGGAGAAACAAAAGCTTACCATTCTTACGTTACTTGATTTTAGTAATGCATTTAATACAGTAGATTTTGATATCTTGTTGGGCATCCTGCACTTTCTCAACATATCTCCAACTGTAGTTGACTGGTTTCGAAGTTACTTGTTTGGTCGCCGACAGCGCATTCAGGTGCAAGATGTTTTTTCCACCTGGACTACTACAGCCGTTGGCATACCACAAGGTGGCGTGTTGTCTCCTCTCCTGTTTGCAATTTTCATTAACTCTATAAGTCATAATCTGTCCTCTTCCTACCACTTGTATGCTGACGATCTCCAAATCTATACTCAATCGTCTCTTGAAGATTTGTCTAAATCAGTTGACACTATTAACGCTGATCTGACTTGTATTTCGAATTGGAGTAAACGTTATGGTTTAATGATTAATCCTAAGAAAACTCAGGCGATTATCATCGGTAGTTCTCGATTAATTGGAAAAATTGACTGGTCTTCCCTACCTCCTATTTTTCTAGACTGCACTCTAATCCCTTATAGCAACAAGGTTAAAAATCTGGGGTTGTATCTCGACTCTTGTATGTCTTGGACCTCACAGATTAATGAGGTTAGTAGAAAAATGTTTGCTGCTTAAAGCTCTTTACGTAGATTACGTAATTTTCTTCCCACAGTAACTAAAGTTACGCTCGCCCAGTCTCTACTTCTACCTATCCTTGACTATGCTGACATATGCTATCTTGACATTACCGAGGAGCAGCTTAATAAGCTTGAGCGCATTCAAAATTTATGTATTAGATTCATATTTGGGCTTCGCAAATATGATCATATCTCTGAATTTCGCAATCAGCTCAAATGGCTCCCGATCCGCCTTCGCAGGAATACTCACATTCTCTCCACTTTGTATAGCGTGCTGTTTAATCCTTCCACTCCTCATTATTTAAAAGACCGTTTCCAGTATCTTTCCCTTACCCATAATCGGTTCCTTCGTTCCTCTGTCAATCTTTCTCTCTCTACTCCTTCGCACTCTTCATCCTTTTTTAAGAAATCCTTTACTGTAACTGCTGTACGTTTGTGGAACTCTTTACCTCTCCACATTCGTCGTGCTCAATCTATTCATTCTTTCAAAAGTCTTGTTAAATCTTATTACTTAGAACACTATTAGATAAATCACTTTTCCTTTTTTTGTACTCTTTTCATTTAATCTATTATATTATATCATGCATAATCTTCACTTGCCTTTATTTGTATGTATTTTCATATTATTTATTTTTATTTTGTACGCCCCCTCTATTTTTAACTATTGTTTACATCAGTTCTCTACACTAAGGTTGTCTGGAAGAAATCACTTTCAGAGTGATAAGACCGCCTTTTGTACATTTTTCTAATTTAGATTTAATTGTATTCGTTTTTGTTTTGTTTTCTGGTGTACAATAAAGACTAAATAAATAAATAAATAAATAAAATATGTCAAAAATATATTACACAAGATCCGCGTAGTAAAATAAAATGAGTGTCTTATCAAGTTTAAGGACCACCTCCTAAGGAGGACTCCCTCAATTTCGTGCAATAATCACGTTACCACTACCCCCAACACCACTAAATAAGAAGAGACACACCACTGTCATTAACAGTAATTATTATTAAGATGAAATAATTGTGGAAATATCGTTGTAAATTTAGAATTGTTATGTTGTGTAATTAAGAATGATAATACGTTTATTGAAGTTTAATGATATATAACTTTTAAATAAATTCATTGTTGCGATACGCGCGTCACCTAGTGTAAGTTAATTGTACTATGGTTATAATAGACTGGGAGATGGTGACAGAAAATAATCTCCCATTTTCTCCTGTATGCCTTTTTAATAATTGATAACTAATCCTAAAATATGAAAGATTGAGGGGTTACGAGCCATTGCGCGCTTGAACGTCATAAAGAAAATTACTTCTCTTTGTGTAAATAAATTTATTGTTTTTCCGTGATATTATATTGCATGCCTTTGTAACATAACATAGTTGGAACAAATTTAAGCTATAATAATTGATGGCATGCAATTCGCAACTGCCGACGTGGCTCAAAGGGTTACGTAGAAATGAAAAAAAGTAGAACATTTCCGTGTTTACAAATTGCATGCCGTTGTAAAAAATTAGTTTTTTTATCTCAAAAATACTCTATGAAAATTGGCATGCACCCCTTGTATGACCAAGGGTAGATAATATTGAGAAAATATTGTGAAAATTCAATACAAATTTTCCGTGATTTTAAACTACTTCTAATAAAGATAAATATTAATTTTATGACCAAATAATTCTCAAATACAAATGGCATGCATGTTGCACATGATCATTATATTATAAATAATAACAAAAGTTGCAAAAAATTAAATAAACATTTCCGCGTTTTTTATTTGCATGCCGTTTTGTATTTCATAAAAACATATTATTTTAAGTATATACCGAAAATGGCATGCGTATTAAATAACAATTTTACGTGGTAGAGTCATGATGCAGCTTTTGCTGTCGCACGGATGGGCCGGCTCGAACTGGGGTGGTACCACGACCTTACAGAATACCAGCGTGAAGTAGAGGTTTACCTCTGCGTTTCGCTTGGTGAGTGCAGGTGGCCGGAGGCCCTTTTTACTGGAAATGAGGCATTCCATCTTAGTCCTTACGGGTGGCAACGCATCTGCATTTTGATTTTTAATAGAGAATAAATGTAGATGTCTATGTGCCGCAGCAACCACTTACCATCAGGTGAACTGTGTGCTCGTTTGTCACCCTTATCCTATGAAAAAAAAATAAGACGATCGTATTTTAAATAATAATGAAAGTTTCATAAAATATATGAAACATTTCCATGTTTTTTATTTGCATGCCGTTTTGTATTTCATAAAAACATATTATTTTAAGTATATACCGAAAATGGCATGCGTATTAAACAACACCATCGTATTTTTAATAATAATGAAAGTTTCATAAAAAATTACAAGTATTTTAAAACCACCAAAAAAACATTTTTTATTTTACGTGACTTTTTACTATATAAAATGTTTCAGTTATTTAATAAAGTAAACCCGAGTACTTAATAATAGAAACAATAAGTTAGTTTGAAGAAAACCTTAGTATTTTTAGTAATTTTTTGCATGCATGCCATTTGTTATTAAAGTTTAAAACAATATTTAAAGACAATGTACAAAAAGGCATGCAAAAAAAAACATGGAAATGTTCCTTATTTTTATTTTCGTTAAAAAAAAATTTTAATTTTAGTTCTGGACAAGTTTTTTATGTCAGGCTTGTGTAATATGCATGCTATTTTTTATCAACTTAAAATAATGTTTATTAATTAAATATTGAATTGCATGCAAAATAAAGTCACGGAAATTATAACAGCGTTTTTTGCAATTTTCGTCATGCATGCCACTACTTTACAACTTCCTGTTGTGCATGCCAAATTTGCTAATGTCAATATATTATAAAAATTAAGTATTGTTCAAATGGCATGCAGTTTGAAATCACGGAAAAGTTGTATTGAATTTTCACAACATTTTCCTAATATTTTCCACCCTTGGTCATACGAGGGGTGCATGCCAATTTTCGTAGAGTATTTTTGAGATAAAAAAACTAATTTTTTACAACGGCATGCAATTTGTAAACACGGAAATGTTCTATTTTTTTTTTCATTTCTACGTATCCCTTTGAGCCCCGTCGGCCGTTGCGAATTGCATGCCATCAATTATTATAGCTTAAATTTATTCCAACTACGTTATGTTACAAAGGCATAAATTATAATGTCGCGGAAAAATACTAAAATTCTTTACACAAAGAGAAGTCATCTCTCTCG
>JAVANC010000017.1:921622-996539 GCA_033319125.1 Parnassius glacialis | reverse complement strand
TATTAATTAATGAAAAGGGATTACGTTGTCCTTTTTAATTTAACGTGCCGTGTGAGCTTTAAGAGTCATGTCACGTCGTCATTTGAGTAGAGATGAAATGTTACGAGCCGGACATGTTAGAAAATGGTGCTATTCAATGCGTCGCTGCTGAAGCCCTACATACCAGCCAAAACATGACATCAAGATTGTAGTCACGTTATCGCAGTACTGGAGATATGGCTGAACGGCACACGGGTAGATATCGTGCTACTACGCAAAGACAGGTTCGATTTCTCTAAATGACCACCAGAAAATAACCCAATATCATAGCGATGCAACTACTAAGGCGGCTTTCGTGGACTCGGGAGCATTTGTCACGGAGTGACGAACAATGGCTGTTCACAGATGAGTTCCGGTTTGGGTTTAAACCAGATTCACGAAAAACACGTGTTTTTCCAGGGCCATCTCATAGGGCCAGGCTCATACCAAGGCGGGATGGTTCCAGCTCGTTTGGATCCAAGGCAGCATGACTGCACAAAAATACCACGAGGAGGTAGTAGAGCCTGTTATTGTCCCACGCAGAATCCAAATGGGCCAGGAATTTTTACTCGTGCACGATAATGCTGATACGGAGCGGCTGGTGTCGGCCGCTCTCCGAGACCATGATATTCAAATTTTGGATTGGCCTGCACAGTCGCCCGACTTAAATCCTATCGAACATGCCTCGGACATGTTACAACAAAAAGATTTTGAGATTTCCCGCCAAATTTGACGACGGAACAACAACTTTACAAACACTTGTAAAGAACAAAGGACCTCATACCGCAGCAAGACATTGACAATTTAATTTTAAGTATGAACAATCGATGTCGATGTGTAATTAATATAAGAGGTGGCATTACTGATTATTAATAATTAGATTCTATAAGATTTTTTCAATTTTAATACGAATTAATAGTTTTATAAAAAGAATTGAATTTTTTTTCATACTAATTTTCTGCGGCGATTAAAAATTTTACATTTTAATTTAAAACAAAAAAAAAATACGAATTATTTTATATTTTTTATTAAAGGCATATAAAGGCATACATTTCCTCCACCTCCTCATCGGGGTGTGCCGAGGTTGATGCGTAAACCTGTATGACCTTCAGTGAATACCGTTTAACGATTCATAGTATAAGGTACGCCACCCTCGTCGACACACTCTCAATTTTTACAACGTTGTTAACGAGAGACTTGTGGACGATAAATCCGACACCTCCTTGGGACAGATGTTCGCCCTCCCGGTGATAGAGCAAGTTGCCGGATTCGAGGATTACTGTGTCTTCCCCCTCTCTTCGGACTTCGGATAATCCTATAATATGCCAGCGTAACTTGTCTATCTCTTCTTCCAGCTCCACGATCTTCTCGTCAGTCCTCACGGTGCGTGCGTTGAATGTTGCCAGGTCGAGTCGTCTTAGGTGGCAACCGAACCTCCACCGGAGATTCTTAGCACCCTCTGCCCCGCCGTTACCACGGTCGCTACCGTAGCCAGGAATAGCGGTGCCGCCGGGGACTGGGGGCCGTTTATTATTATCATTGCTCATGGGGGGTATATTACCATAGTTGCCACGCTTGGCGAGCGGGTTGGCAACCGCAATTTTTTTTATTCTAATTTTTGCTGTTATCAGGAAGATGCTGCTGCCCATCTCCTGCCTGTTTCTCTTTGTCGTCTTTTACGACACCCACGGGAAGATATGGGGTAGAGGATATTCTTAACCGCCACTACACGACCCGGCACAGATATACAAGTAATTGGTCAAAATAAATTGATTGTTACAATAATAAATTACATGCAATCTGCCTTTATTCAGCCCCTCATACCGAGATTCCTGGAATCACTGCCAGGCCGGATTTTAATTGGCCCTTTATGAGCGAGCGCGATCGGCCGAAAATATTTATGACTTCAATGAATATAAAGAAATATTTAAAAATAGATGTTGGTTTATCTATTTGAGTTATATATGTATATGATAGACTTCAACATAGTTTGACGATGAAATTTGGCACATATATTCTGTATTTTTCTTATCTAAGGTTTTGTAACACATCGATAGATGGCGCTGTAGCACATCAAATTCTATACCGTACATCAGATCGCTAGAAAAATTGTTATTCACAGGCAGGAGACTGTCTACCGAGTTTAACTGGTAAATACATATTCAGCCATTCATTTTAGACATGACAATTTTCTTGCATCTACTAAAACTACTTTTGTATATAATTTTTCTTTATCATTAGCTCGTTAAAGGGATGATTTGGATTTGCCTAACTTATATTGTGATGGCGGTGTAAGAATATTCACTACCTCATATCATACCATGGGTGTCATTATAGGCGACAAAGGGAAAGGAAACAGGAGATGGACAGGAATACTCCTGATACCAGCATCTTCCTCATAAGAACACAAAATAATAAAGTTGATGTTGCCAAACCACCTGCCAAGTGAGGTCTACATTTTTTATGATAGACTTTTAATAGGCTTTAATGCTGTTGGCGGTCGAAGCAAATAATCAAATAATGGGATACCACAATATATAAACATAAATAAAATATTAACAATGGAAGGAGTAACGAATATAGAATAGTGCATAGAATTGTACTTGGCAGCGTCAGCAAGAGACATCTTAAACGGAAGTATGTGGATCAAGTGGGCGATGATAAAGCTGCGCTCCCACAGAATACCACAGCATCCACCTAACATTAAATGGACTGTGTACTCGTTTGTCATCCTTATTCTATACAAAAATATCCGTACCTTTGCTTATCCCTCTAAGTGACAGACAGGAATCAGAAACAGAAACTTTTTTATTCAATGTCGATTATAAATAATACTTTTTGAAAGTCACTTTTATATTTAACTACCACTGATTCGTAAAAAAACCGCTGTCATGGGAAAAACCAGAAATGAATACTATCGGGAGATTTTTTTTATAACATAACATAATCATATACGTTACACAAAAACAACATACAGACGAATTGAGTACTGTATCCTTTTTGAAGTCGATAGATAAAATATTACAGATTTTATGTCGAATTTATTTTAACCAGTAAACGAAATTCGACCGTAATACATTAAATTTTTTAGTTTGTATATTAAGCAAGTTGTATTTCACTTTCATCGTTACGTTAATTTATGAAACAGACATCAAAGAGTAATATACAAAATATAAAATAAATGCTCTTGGGGCTAAAACATAGTGATTATGATATATTATACTTTTTAGTACTTACTCTGAGACTTTGGCAGTGTAAACGACAACAAACGACTTGTCCGAGCTGCATTAATGTGTATGACGGGACCAGCACCATTGCACGTGCGGCGCGGTAGTCAAGTTAACGGGAGCGGTGGAGGCGTTTTTAAAACTAAAATAAAACTAAGAGATGTCCGTACAGAAGCTCATGTACTTCAACAATGGCAAACTTATTCTAATACATCTTTCATGCAGACTTTATTACATTTGCTTACTCAAGTGACACGATATAGACCACACACAGGGTGCAAAGTCAGCAATAGTATTTATGCACGTACTTGTATCACTCTGTGTGGGGTCGAATCCATGACTCTTCCCTCCCCAAGAGCGAAATTATCGGCATTTTCAGGAATCCGATGATTTCGCTTTATTCCTCACGGTTTATATCTAATTATAAGAACAATACAGAAAATAATTGGTAGAATTACATATAAAATTATCGTTCCTAAACTCACACTTTTAACGTTAATAGCACTTGCATTTTCACTGAGATTTATTTTGTTAAGTTTTACTAGTTGAAGCAATTGTTTAGTTTCGTCTAGATTTATGCCTTTTAAACTCACTTCACTGACAATGGGAGGCTTCGAAATCTTCAGTTCTGGCAAGTTAGTCATTGGGTAAATTCGGTAATTTAGGTCATCTGAAGAAGATTGGTGGTATTTAAAATGAATATTTTCAATTTCACCTTCACAGAAATCGTCTACTGTGATTATGTAAGTACCACATAAAAGTTCATGAGTAACGTCATTGTCGCACTTTCTGGTAAGTATCCTATGGTTTCTCACGTACAGTATCCAGCTTTCGTGGCTTATTCGTTGGATTTTGGGATCTTCAATGTCCACGGTATGCTGTTCGCAGGCATCGAGGTTTGATTGAAACTCCATGAGCTGTTCCACGCAGCTTTGTTCTGTATGCAGCAGCACATCGTCGTTATTGCACAGGAATTGATTATCCAAAGCAATTTGTTTACAGGCTCTCGGGACTGGCAAGTATTCCTTTTCTTTCACCAATAGGTATGGGTATTTGGGAATAACTATAATAGTTTTGTTTGCAATAGCAATTGGCAATGAATACATTTTGAAATAACTATATGTTTTATTCCCTACTAAAGGGACCTCTAAGATAAACGTGATCTGGTTTCCTTTTATAAAAGCCTTAACCTTAATACAATTTTCTAGTTTAACTAAGTTATTTTCATTTACAGGATATAATAGATTTTCAGTTGTCGCGATTGATTGTAATAAATTTAACAATTCCGTAGAGTTAAAAATTGCTTGATGCAGAACGGATACCTTACTGAATGCTAGTGCAGTTTCGATTTCTCCTAGTATTACGTTAATAGTTCTAAAATAACTCAAAAACATGTCAAACATACCTAGGACATAGGTAGAATAAATGGAGTTTTCTTCTTTTGTAATTATGAATTTAACAATTCTTTCAATTCTCTTCAAGCGTTCATCTAATATTAAAGTATTGTTATGTAAGGTCTCTGTACTGTTGATGAAACTATCCAAGATTTTGGAGACTAATGTAATTCTCTTATCCGACATTATCTGATTATCGTTTAGTTTAGAAATCAATGAGTCATATCGGACGGCATCATCATGATCCAAATTTCCAGTTACTATTTTTATCATAGACCCAAGCGGGTCAATAATGCCTCTTTTAAATCTTTTCGATGGCACAAGTTGCCGAAATTTTTCTATAGTTGCATCTCTTAAATATCTTACATGTATTCGAATAGCTAAAAATTCATGAATATATGGTTTATTAACATCTATCAACGCAACGAATTCGTCATACTTTAATATACTAAAATCTAAATCACTACCTATACCTTCTAAGCTTAAAGTTTTAATAATAAGCTAATCTCTATCTCTGTCTATTTGCAATGAGGCACGACCCAGTTTGACAGGCAGGATTCCTGGGTTTTTTTCAAGTTTTCGAAGTTGAAGGGTCCATCCTTTCTGAACCATCGTCAGAATTATTATACACCACCTGTGGAGGACGTTTAATATTTTTAATTGGCACTGAAGTATTTCTATTACCAATCCTAAGAGGAACTATATTTCTTTCTATATTACCACTAACGACAGCTTTCCTATATCGCGGTTTATCTTTACTTCTTCTTATGTTAGATTCCTTGGCGTATATAACATCTCCTATTCTAAAATTTCTATCTGTTTCACCGCCCTTTTGTTCCCTTACCTTTTCCTTTTTCTCTAACATTTTTTCTGATATATAATTATATAGATATCTAATACGTTTAGCATGATCTTTTAATAGTTGTTGGGTGTAACATTTCTCGAAATTCGCGGCGAACGTTGAATTAGAGTCGGTATGACCGAAAACGATTTCGAAAGGAGTAAGGCCGGTTGTACTATGTATGGTGTGGTTATAAGCCATAATTGAGTAACTCATTTTAGTAGCTGCGTCTGTACACTTTCGTTCGTATTTCGCCAATCTGTATATCTCTATAATTGTGGAGTGGAATCTCTCTATTATGCCTGTTGAATTCGGGTTATTAGGAGTAGTAATGTGTAGTAGTATGTTATACATAGTCATAAGTTCCCTAATGAGGTCATTATTAAACTCACTACCGGGATCAGAAGTTATTTTTTTAGGTGTTCCGTATATTGAAAAATATTTAATAAGCGCTCTTACGATTTCCGGTGCGGATCTATTTGGGATTTTGATAGCTTGTCCTAGCTTACTAAATACGTCAACCAAAGTTAGGTAATAAACGGATTCAATTGAAAAAAGGTCCATGAAAACTTCTTGGAAGGGGGCGTTTTGGGTTTGAGTTAATTGAAGTAATGGTTTAATGGGTTTTCTTTCATATTTCATTTTCCTACAGGCATCACAAACATTAAGTACTGCAGCAATCGTCTCTTGCATGTTCTGCCAATAATAATTTCTTTTAACTATACTCATTGTTTCCTTTATTCCTCTGTGACACGTCTTTCCTTCATGATGTTGCAGTATGATTTCTTTTTGTTCTCTCTCGTCTTCTACATATATAACACGCTCTGTACATTCAATAAATTCTACCATTCCCTTTTTAAATAGCTGTATAATAATTTTAGAGAATTATTTTCTATGTTGAATGTTTTCGAAATAAATAAAATATTTAGTCTTGGGCTTAATGTACTCTTTTAAGAAATTTTTTATAAGATCTTCATTCTCAAGTGGGGCAAAAACTTCGAGGACCTTTTGTTTATCCCTGGATAAATTTCTCACTTGTACTTCATTTTTATGCCAGGTATAAATGAGTCAATGCCCTCCTTTAATATAGGAATACCATTCGATTCTAGATCTTGTCCAGAGTGTACAGTTACTATACTACTATCAGTAGATATAGGTGGTAACGGGTATTTCGTGTTAGTCTCTAATTGGTCGACGGATATAGTGGCGGATGTGTCAGTTACAGTTATTGTCCTAGAGTCGCCCCTATTTCCAGTCGTTAAGTCCATAATTTGGTCCGTTAATTCAGTCAGATATTTTTGCAGTTTTTGTTCTTTAGGGTCCAGGTTTACTTCCAATGATTGTGAGTCATCAGAGTCTATGGCATTTAGTTTTATCCGAGAGAGGGAATCAGCATTACTATTTTGTTTTCCGGTTTTGTATACAATATCAAAGTCGTACTCTTGAAGACGT
The DNA here is from genome assembly GCA_033319125.1 of Parnassius glacialis. NCBI lineage: Eukaryota > Metazoa > Arthropoda > Insecta > Lepidoptera > Papilionidae > Parnassius > Parnassius glacialis. The sequence goes on along the minus strand of JAVANC010000017.1, from coordinate 989,607 downwards.
AAACGCCAACGGGTCAATTTACTGTTCGGTTCTTTGAGTGAATAAAGCCAAACTAGTGGTCTATGGTCGGTATATATGGTAAACTTACGCCCGTAAAGGTATGGTCTAAAATGTTTTACGGCCCATATTATGGCGAGTAGTTCACGCTCTATTGTACTATATCTGCTCTCAGTGTCGCTGAGAGTTCTACTAGCGTAGGCAATGGGCTTATCGGATCCTATTGCCCCCTGCGATAAGACCGCACCTAAAGCAACAGTAGAAGCATCTGTAGTTAAAACATAAGGTTTTTCTGGGTCTGGGTATTGGAGTAAAGGTGCATTAGTCAGAAGCTCCTTACACTTCTGAAACGCATCAATATATTTTTGATCTATTACAATTTTATTTCTCTTCTTTAGGCATGCTGTAAGGAGTTGAGTGATTTTGGCGAAGTCTTTTATAAAGCGTCTGTAATAACCAATCAATCCTAGGAAACTCTTGATCTCGGTAGTCGTCCTTGGTAACGGGTAGCTTAGTACAGCCTGAATCTTGTCATCGTTTGGTTAAACTCCGTCTTTAGTAATAACGTGCACTAGGTATAACACTTCTTTTCTCAAGAATTCTGATTTGTCGAGTTGTATTTTTAAATTGGTCGATCTCAATCTGTCAAAAACTGTCCTTAATTTTTGTAAATGCTCCTGGAGGCTACTCGAGAAAATAATTATGTCATCAAGATAGACAAGGCAATGAATTCCTTGTAAGCCTCTTAGGATGTTATCCATGGCTCTTTGGAAGGTGGCTGGAGCTGTCTTCAGGCCAAAGGGCATTCGAAGGAATTCATAGTGACCGTTCTCTGTGCTGAATGCCGTTTTTTGTCTATCTGATTCGTTGATCTCAATTTAGTGGTATCCACTAAGTCCAAGGTTGAAAAGTAAGTACTCTTACCTAGTTTGTCAACAATGTCAGTGATATTGGGTAAAGGGTACTTATCGTCCACAGTTATGTCGTTTAGACGTCTGTAATCGATAACCATCCTATACTTAATTTCACCAGATGCGTCTCTCTTTTTGGGAACTAAATGTACTGGGGCTGACCAAGGCGAAAAGGATTCCTGAATCACATTATCATTTAATAGTTTCTGTACCTGGTTTTTAATTTCATGTGTTTGAGCGGGAGGTTGTCTATAGGGTTTGATATAGATAGGGTCTTCGTTTTATGTTCTAATATAGTGTTTCACTTCATTAGCAAAAGATAAAGGTATTTGATCACTATAAAAAATATCTTTATATTCTCTACATAAGTGGTATATCGATTTTTGTTCTTCTTCCGACATGTGGTCTAAGCGTAATTTCTCTAAATTTTGCTCTAATATTTTATCTACTTCAATATCTGATATATCTGTAATATGGTTAACTACACATTTAGTCGCTTTACTCTCTTCATATGCTTCTACATTCAATGGTTTTTTAATAGTTAATTTTATCGGTATATCTAAGGTATTCTGGATTACTGTAGTCGTATAACCATCCTTACATCTCACTAACGCACTAGGCATTCGCACACCCTTACAGAATTCTTTATAATCGATTACAGCATTACCTGAATATAAATTTGTTGGGAGTTTGACTCTTTGCTCAGAACGGGGAGATAACTCCAAAACGTAAGAAGATTTACTATGTTTTATAGGTATTACGGTAGTTTTAGTTTTAAGAATTTCGTTTTTTAAATCTATTACTGCTTCTAGGTTGCAAAGTATATCATTCCCAATTAAGCCATCGTACCTAGAGTCGACATTGTAAATGTATAGTTTATGAATATCGTTACAGTTGAAAATTGTTAAAGACGGGATTTAAATAACTTGATCATGTCTGCTCGATGCATGTGTGCTAATGACTTCGAATGGTTCGTGACTTATGCACTCTGGAAAGTACTTATAAGCTTTGGATGGACTAATGAATGATCGCGTACTACCTGTATCAATCATAAATTTGGAGTCGATTTCCGGTATATAAATAAACGGCAATCTCAAATTAGTACTACAATTTAACTCTATTTTTTCGTAGGTTCCCAGGCATCGACCTGAAAATCCTTGTCGTCCATATTGGTTGGGACGCTATGTGTTACTTCAGGAATTATTGTCGAATATTCATTTTCATAATAATCGAGCTCGGGAACATTAAGGCCACTGCTTGAGTACTCCTCATAGCAGCAGTTATCATAAGAAATTGGGTACACATCGCCGCACGCATCATCGTAATACGTATTATCAAGGTCGAGTTCATTTAACTGAAAGCCTTGTTGATTTAAGTGGTGGTGCCGTTCGCATTGTGACGTCACTGGGCCCAGTGTATTGATTTTTATTTAACTGAGGCTTGTAACCAAATTGTTGGGGCTTATAAAAGTTTTGCTGTTGGTTTCCAAATTGTTGTGGGCGCATACCGAATTGTTGTGGGCGCATAGCGAATTGTTGAGGTTTATTAAATGTTTGTGGTTGCATTCCGAACTGTTGGGGACGCATATTAAATTGTTGTGGGCGCATATTAAACTGTTGTGGGCTTATACCAAATTGTTGCGGGCGAAAGCCGAATTGTTGGGGGCGGTATCCAAAATTTTGATGATTATTATTAAATTGAGTTAGTTTTGATTGTGACCCCTGCGGAAGTCCAAAGTTAAATCTGTTAGGGGTTAATTCGGGTTTATAGCCCATCGGTGCCATTGAATTAAAATTATTTGTACCGAATTTAAACGTAGGATTATTATTTGGTAAACTGGGTGGCGTTGGTTTATTACTAAGATTACTATACATTTTATTACGCAAGGTATACTGCTCATGGAAGTTGACTTCTTCCATGACCACGCTTAAAGCCTCTTCTAGTGTACTGGGCGCTTTTAAGCGAACAATTCGCACCATATTTTCTGGCAAATTATACAAAAAGACATTTAAAGATGTGTTATTATATATAATAATTTTACTACTCTTTACATTCGCATCAGTTAATCTATTTACTTTCGATATTAAAACACTACGCACGGATTGGATCCTATTACAGAAATCTAAATATGACTCGTTGTTTCGGATACGCAAACCTTCAAGTTCTATAGCAATACATTCTTCACTCCTAAAATGTTGAATTAGCAGTTCTCTAAAATCTTCCCACGAATTAATGTCCTCGCGCTCGCTAAAGAGCGCTGCATCGTCGCCTACGAGTCTACTTGTTATCGCGTACATTACGTATAAATTTTGTTCATCGGATCCCCTATATTTATTTAATATATACTCACATTTGCGAATAAAAAGATTTAATTGGTGCTTATCACCGTTGAATATCGGTACAATTTTGAGCATTTCACTAGGAATCATCTTAATTTGCACTTGACCTTCCATTTTGTAGAACTTTATTTTATAAAATACGACGATAAAATAATATAATTAATACAAGAATTCAAATTCACAATCAAAAACACAGTCAAAATAAAAGTAAAATAATTAATAAGTAAAATACAAAATATGAAATAAATAAGTCCTCAATAGAAATTTAATCAACGAACATACACTTCAATTATAATTTGTAATAGTTATAATCGCTTTGTTCCCACAGTGCAAGCTCTTATCGCGTCGTTATTGCATGGACGCGCTTACTTATCTAGTTATTCCTAGTATATCTTTATGCTGATATATATAGTTATTAAGTTTAAGTATTCTTAAATATATCACAGATTTTTATGTAAAACCAGATAACGTTATATCGCAAGAGGTCTAATTGCAAAATAACAAAACAATATAATATGGCAAGGAAAGGAAGGTGAAAATTTGGACTCACCAGCCGGCCTTCGTCATCTTCAGCTGCTCTCCACTTGACAAATTTATATTGGTTGGCAGGATCGCCTCGCGGTACGAACGCGGTAAACGATTTTATACGAATTTATTACGCGGACGGCGCAAGCAAATGGCGATCCTACCGGCTGCGCCAGTCTAGTTAACGGGAGCGGTGGAGGCGTTTTTAAAAACTAAAATAAAACTAAGAGATGTCCGTACAGAAGCTCATGTACTTCAACAATGGCAAACTTATTCTAATACATCTTTCATGCAGACTTTATTACATTTGCTTACTCAAGTGACACGATATAGGCCACACACAGGGTGCAAAGTCAGCAATAGTATTTATGCACGTACTTGTATCACTCTGTGTGGGGTCGAATCCATGACTCGGTAGCCGTCGGTGCATTTAGACAGAATTCTTGTAAATAACACGTGTTCCGCACACCTGCACCATTGCACCTGCAGTGGCGCTCGTTTTGCTTGTATAAAACGGACGGCGCGGCCGCCGTTAGGACAGTCTTGGCTCTGACGTGGAACGGTACGCTTGTCGTATTCCGTTACTAGTTTATCCTCGACTCGTTGGATAATTAATTCGTGTAAACGAATTAATTATTATTCCTAACTACAAAATTAGTCTCTGTACTATACTCAATTACCCTCTCTACATCAGAAGTAGGATAAAGTCCCCATTTTTGCCCACATTTAATCTTCGAATAGTATGAGGATTATTACATTTGTGGAAGACTGTAACGCATTCCGCATTGATGAATCTGTTTTTATGTTAAATACCGTAATGAAATTTGCTATGCTACTTACGATATTTTCGTATTGTAACGACCCCCCCCCCCCCCTTTCTCATCTCTTCACTCTTTCTATATATATTTATACCTTTATTTCCTTAGAATCTATTTCTATAAGTTATACAAGTATATCTAACTTACGTGACCAGTATATTAATCATACATTGATCTTTTTAAAGGTTCAAATATAGGCCGTATAATAAATTTATGGCGTGATCGTCTTAGTTAGGACCCTTATTTACGTTGTGTTTGTATAGTAACTTAGTTCTTTTAGGTGTATCTTGGAAGAATGAATATTTGCGAGAGCAATCGAAAGCTGTTAGTAGTGTCTTATAAGCTAAAGAACCCCGTTCACGAAGACAGAGCTCAAATAAAAGTTAAGAACAATAAATTGTCCTTATTCCACTTGTATCAGGTTCACAACAGTCAATTCCTTATTAATTAATCCCTTCCCGCTTGGAAAAGGCTCACAATATTTATATCAAATACCAGATACAAGGGCTTCGCTCTTCCACATTTAAAAAAATGTGGAGGAGGTACACGGCTCCGCACACGCCGCGCACGGTGAGCGCCAACCATTTTAATGCGCTCCCCCCGAAGGGTACGCAAAATTGGGAACTGGACCGTAGTCCACAGCAAAATAACTGGCGAACCAGTAAAAGAGGACTTGGCCCCTTGATAGTGCGTAAGCACAAACATCGACCGAAGTCGCGCATGTCAATGCGTGTAAACGCCATACAGAATACGATCAAATCCAGCCACAGTGAATGTACGTCACACGGGTTAGGCAACAATAGGCACACTAGCCATAAAAAGCCGTCCGTGAGCGCTACCACCTGCCAGACCGCCGTTCCTGCAGACGTGATGTAAGTGTAAGGCATCACCACCAATTGCATGGTCAGCACGGCCAATTGGCCGCAGAGCGTGTCATGAGTCTACCGCTCACCTCAAGGGAATGGGGTCCCACGTTGCGCGGCTTTCGGCCGCAGCCTTGAGAGCCTCCTCAGATTCTCCCTCCAGCTACCACCCGCATGAGGTCGACACATATGCTCCACCAACCAATACAATGGCAGATATAGCCAATAGGCAGTTATAAGATATTAGTAATAATTCGCCATCAGAAAGGGTTTGTGTCACTGACGTTGAGTATATGCATTTTTCGATCATGTTTGTCTCACCCACCAACAAGTTGCCTTCAATCTTTCAAAGGTGGGAACTTTATAGAGATATATTAATATGTTGTTATATAAAACATCATGGAGGGCAGATAGTCTGCAGCCCCGCTATGAAGGGACCCGACTTGGGCAAAGCTACTTGGGTTGTGAATCAAACCAAGACGCAGAGAGCGCCATTGAGAATAGCGACCCGCCAAACAACCATCGCAGAGACGCAATGCTGCAGAATGCAACAAGCATCAATAAGACTATCGTCAGGCTTACACCATCCCAAGGTCCCCCATACAGTCCAAGTAGACATCACCACGCGCATACCTCCATCGACCAGAACCACAAGATGCGTCGAATCAGGTGCAGCACACGCGCAGATCCATCACAAGATGCAATACTGCAAGTAGCTATAAGCATCAATGCAACTATCATACGGATGGCGCCCCCTCACAACACACCCACATGATCCCTATCGACTTTGGTAACAAATTTGATAATGTTGTTAACTAAAAATACCACCAACGTATCATAGTAGCACGGTACTAAGACGTCAGTAGCCAAAACTCCACATATCATAGCGCTATTGCACTAAGACATGAAGTTGAGTATGCTTGCTGCACTTAAAAGTACTACCAAACACACTCAACCTAATCCGAAAGATAGCCGACGTATCATAACGCTATGCGTTAAGACGCCGCCCACAAAACGGTAGGGGTGTGCGATGTCCACGGGCAAGTCGTATTGCTACAACAAACCCGCTTACCACCGGCACTAAGATGATATGTCAAGGACACATCGGTTAGCGAGTCCAAGTTTACCTCGGTCTCGGATGCTGTGAAACAATCTACACGCCACTATAATAATCCTTTTCAAGTCCCAATTCTTTCAATATAATGCTTTTACATATTTGAGACCTTCAACATATTTGCTTATATTTCATAGACCATACTATTGTATGTCTTATTCATATGGGACTTCAAGTCATAACTCTGCTATCATAATGCTTATGCATCATAAAGACCTTCTATATTAATGCTTTGGTTCGTTAGACCTTACTATCATAAGTCCTTAATATAGGACTAGTCATTGTGCAACACTAGTACTAGCAGTCGGTCAGCCGACCACCCCATATATATGTATAACCTTGGGTATGTGTCTCCGGCAACGCCCCTTATTATGCAGACATTACAAGAACACTTTCATCAACTTAGAAAATTTTTATCCATTTTGTCTATTATATTACAAATGTTATTTATCTTTATTATTGTAATATAATCGACTTGTATTTATATAATTTAATATATTTTGAATATCTTAAACAAGATTTTAATAAATTTAGAGATTTTTAGAGACAATTTATGCGTTAACTATACTATAATATTCAATATTCCCAATGAACATATTTGAACTTTATACTTAATTTTAAACATTTTAATTGTTTAAAATATAATTTCTAAGACATTTTTAAATGCCTTTACATTGAATTTAATTTTTATTTATTAATAATAATTATGAGGCGTCACAGTATCATTAAAGTGTAGAGAAAAGATAAAGTTATTTAAGCCATTTTTTTAATTTGTTCGATTTGTATTAAAAGTACCCCGCAAGTATTTTCATTATTTCTTGATGTACCTAAATATGTTAACAAATGTCGAAAGAAGTTGGAGGCTTTCTAATTAACTTATTCAAGTTATGTTGTCATTTGATAGTTCACGCGAAACATGATTATCATTTGTTATATTTTGAAGTTCAAAACGTTTAAGGGATGTACCAAAATAAAGGATTAACTTTAACACGCTATGAATTGAAAATTATAAGTGACATTTTTGTGTTCTTATGTGTTGATCAGTGTTGCAGTTTGCTCCGAATATTGTGTCGTCGACAAGATTGGGGTTTGATGTTGAGGGATTCGTAGAAGTCTCTACAACAATGATCAATGAGGAAGATGTTGTGACGGCTAATCGAACATGGTCAGGTACGGCAGAGCTCTGGTAAGATTGAGCCTACACCGCTACAGTCGGTAACTTATCGGCTGATCTTACGGCAGGGCAATTCAAACGGCCGCCGAACAAATGGTGCTTTGGCGCTGTAAATGGACGGCTTTCGTAGATTCTGCGCAGTTGCCTCCTTCCCTTCGAAATATGTTGTGGTATCTCTCTTCACATAGTTTCCATTTTTTGCAATGTTTTCAAATGTCATATAGTTGCCGTTTCTTAAGAGAATATGTGATGAACTTTCGAAGCTCTGAGTTCCATGGTTCGCAATACATTTTTCTCCATTTCCTTTAATCTTTTAATTTTACAAAGCAGTTCAACGATTTGCTAGAGCTAGTACGGCCACGGCGCGACGGCTCGCTGGCGCGATTGTGGTACGAACGCAGCAGAACGAAAAGCTGGAGTGCGTTTGCCTGAAGGTAGCCATATCGGCGCGTTCATGACTTAAATGAAGTCTGGGATGGTCGACCGTTGTAATATTTAACAAGAGTTAATATCTGTTAGCAGGTGGTGATAACTGATAGACCGTATGCTGTTCACTGTCAACCGCACGAGGACGTGCGACAGTCAGAGGTAGCCGTGTCTGTGCATCTAGAAAATACTAGAGACGTTGCAACACTCTAGCGAAGTAACTATTCTTGTGCAGGAAAGGAACATGGAGTTGCAGGAAGGCTGGTCTGTGCTGCACTGGGATGTGTCTTGTTGCTGTTGGTTTACATACTTAGGTGTTATCATGTCACTACGTCCCTCACGATACACTTTTGTGTGATTGTGACATGTACATGTTTGCGGTATGGTTGGTCTGTACCTGTTCTATATTGAATTGAAAAAAAGGGAGTAAGAAAAAAAGTGGTTCTTACTATCATTACAGGGCGTTTGCCGGTTCAATGATATAGCTACAGGGAATAGTGATTCCGGACCAGCAAATAGTACTTGAAAAAAAAAGAGAGTAAGAAAAAAATAGTTCTTACTATCCTTGCAGGGCTTTGTGCCGGTCCAATGATATGGCTATAGGGAATAGTGATTCCGGACTAGCAAAAGCAGTACTTGAAAAAAAAAGAGAAAATAGTAAAGCTACAGACTAATCATTCCGATCTCGCATAAAGTTGATTAAAGTTTTGTGGGGCTTACTGCCGGAACAAAACTGATTGTCACCCAAGTCTGAAGGGTCAATATAGACCGGACCAGACGCTGTTATGTCAGGATAGTCGAACGATGTTTTCTTTGTCTACAGATAACTAAAATTGTGATGGAGCGCGTGCGAGGACGCACGCATGTCAGTATGGCCGTGACGGGACAAGCACCATTGCACGTGCGGCGCGGTAGCCGTCGGTGCATTTAGACAGAATTCTTGTAAATAACACGTGTTCCGCACACCTGCACCATTGCACCTGCAGTGGCGCTCGTTTTGCTTGTATAAAACGGACGGCGCGGCCGCCGCTAGGACAGTCTTGGCTCTGACGTGGAACGGTACGCTTGTCGTATTCCGTTACTAGTTTATCCTCGACTCGTTGGATAATTAATTCGTGTAAACGAATTAATTATTATTCCTAACTACAAAATTAGTCTCTGTACTATACTCAATTACCCTTTCTACATGTATAATATTTACAGTGTGAACGTAAACAATGTATTTATTATTACTTCCTAGAGCAACGGTGCAGCTATATTGTGTTTGTAGCACGAATGGGTCGGTTCGAACTTAATCGGACCGCTCTCACAGATAGCTTGGCGTAAGACAGCAACTTAATGCTGCTGTATTTCGTATGGTGAGTGTAGAGAACCGGAGACCCTTTTTACTGGAAGCGAGGCATTCCTTCTTTGTCTTCAGGGGTGACAACGCATCTGGATTTTGATTCTTAATTGAGGATAGATGTAGATGTCTACGGGCCACAGCATCCGCTTAACATCAGGTGCATTGTGTGCTCGTTTGTCGCCCTTATTCTATGAAAAAAAATATTATGTATTTGTTACACATATTACAAGTAAATTTGAGATTTTTATAATCCCAATCTCAATGTCCATATATAAACTTTACGCTATAATTAACTAATAAAATAACTATGCAAATTCGTGCAAAATATACTTGAAAAGGTGTACAAAGTTTTCTCTTCGAGTATATTAAAATTATTACGAAAGGTGCCGTGCCGTAGTAATTGTCAAACGAGTCTCACCCTACCACAAGTAAGAATAAGTGTAATATTCTAAATCGATCAAATAGTGTCGACTCCGTGGCGCAGTGGCTTAGAAATGAGTTACAGCGCTGAGGTCCGCGGACTCGAATCCCACAAGAAACAGAAACAGAAACAGAAACAGAAACTTTTTTATTCAATATAGATTATAAATAATACTTATTGAAAGTCACTCTTTTGTTTCATTACCACTGGTTCGGAATAAACCTCTGTCCTGGGAAGAACCAGCAAGAAACCCAGCGGGACTTTTTTTTATAAATAACAGCTTACAATCATGATGTTACACAAATTAACAACATAACAAATTAGAAATAGCTTGGTAGCGATCACCTCATTTCCAGGGGTTATTATCATCCATAAATTCCTTAATATTATAGTAACCCTTTTTATACAAACTTAGTTTAATAAAGTTTTTGAACTTTGAGCAGGTCAAATTTTGTATATTTTCTGGGATTTTCATGTAAAACCGTATACATCACCCTAAGAATGAATTACTGAATCGATGGCGTTGAGTAACTGGTACTACTAGCTTGTGTCTGTTCCTAGTATTTACAGATTGAATATCAGTTATTTTTGTAAAACTACTTTTAGTTTTGTGTACGTACATTACATTGAGAAATTTTACGTATATATCTATGCATATTATTATTTTTTTAATTATTCTTTAGAAGTATTCATTTGAATAACCTCGATATTTACCATCATTTAAATGAAATAAAATTGTAAAAGTCTTCTACCTCAGCTGGTTTGGGGCAGTAATTTGATCGTTTTACAATATCTGCCGTACTTTTAAACGCGTATTACCCTTGTCGGATTTTTATTGTTATTTTACTTTGTTAAACTCTGTCTGAATCATGAAGCTACTTTCCTTGCGTAAGTTTGTTTTCTATAGTTATAAAACGCTATATGGCACCTTTGTTTCATTATTTTTATTTTTTACTTAACTATCCTATTTATCGTTTCATATACATTTTATGCAAAATACAAATCTTTGGAGGCGGCCTTTACCTAAGGAAATTTCAAATGGATAAAGCAATCGTTTATTAAATTATAAATTAGAATATTATATAAATTTGCAAATAATTCAAATCTAATTCTATCGTATTATTACTATTATAAAAATCAATTAATTTGGTTACAGTAACTTAAAATGTTCGTACTTAATAAATTACTTACATTAAATAATTAATATGATTTTTTCATTATACTATACATATATATTTAACCAAACGTTATAAAATGAAGTTAATAATAAGAATGATTACATTAATTAACTCTAAGCAAATTAATTCATTAATACGAGTATCAATTGTATAAATAAATTTATGTATAACAAACCAAAACAATATTTTCTATTTCGCTTTAAAATTGTAAATTATATCGTAGAAAATTCTGCTGTAAAACAAAATTGGCGTGGAATGACATTCTTTTTAAGTTTTCATTATTTTATCAATTTATATTTATTAAATATATTATTGTAAATTATAATAATCAAGATTAAATATTATAATAATAAAAAAAACTAAAACTAGAAACTTAATTATCATATAGTCCTACTCCCCGCGGTATCGTGCCGAGAACGCTGGCTGCGTTTCCCCGCTGAATGGCTATAATTTATTAATTTATATTTCTCACCCAGACGAAGTAACTCCAAAAATATCCAAACTTAATATATTATATCTTTCTTTCTTTCTTTCACGAATCTGCCTTTGCTTTATAGTTAATAAATTATATTATGACTTTCGATAGAAAGTGATATAACCAGGCTTATAATCCAGTTCCCCCGTCAAAAATTTACTACTGAAGGTAGGTCTCCGCCAAAGATATTCATTTAGTCATGCGGATATTTGCAATAGTTGCCACGTCACACTAACAACGGGTAGACGGGTTGATTTTCTTAAGCCACTACTGGACGGTCAAGTCGGTGCAGTTAGGGCATCTGTCATTTTCATAGTATAAAAATAAATATGGGCAGATTTTTCTATCTGACTGAATGTAAAAGCGGAAAAAAATAACCGGAACAGGAGACACTTTTTACGTCCTCATTTTAGTAAAAACGCGTTTTCATTTTGATTGTTAATCGAGGATGCATATAGATGTCTGTTGGCCTCAGCAAATCATCATTGCGTGTGTGTTCGTTTGTCACCCTTATTCTATAAAGAAACAAACAATTTTAGAATTGAAAAATCGGCCTCCAAACGTAAAAAAATATTTTTCTTTAGAAAACAGACTTGAATTAATTTTTTGCTCTTTAGAAAAAACAAAAATATTCCATATTACATAACATCCCGCTTTTACCCTGTGCTTTTATTTCAAAACATTATAAGCCTTACGTAAATTAAGTCACTGTATTATTGTGAAATTAACCCCGACATGTTGTATAAATTGTACCCACTCGACCGCATCCTTTGTTGCTACGAGTAAATGTAATTGGATACACGGCAGCGTTTTCAGGCTTTCATTCATTAAAAGAATAGTGTTACTTTACGAAATTGCGTTGTCCGCATCTTTTTCCATTTTTTCAGTTTAATTAAATACTTTTTCATGTTCATTTTGTACGTATTAGTGCTACATTGTAAAATGGTGGTATGACCATCTCGTTTAAGTCAGATGTGGAATACTCAGACCGGCGACGGCAGCAGCGTCAAAGACGCGACAAAAGTTCTACGATTTGTAGCCGAATTTCATTAAGAATTAAATTGCAGATGCCTTGTCACCCCTGAGGACTAAGATGGAATCTCGTATCTGCCATCGCTGCTGTGTAATACGGTGTGAAGTGCATAGAAAGTCATTAGATACAATGACAGTCTGTGAAGCTTAACATCATATTCCTTCAAAAAAGTCAATGCCAATGCAAGGTCAGAGCACATCGGCAGAATTGGAGAGGAACTACTTCGCCTTTCTGCGGGAAACCATGCATTCTGGTCTCTCGCCAAGGCTGTCCATGGGAACTTCAGTCAGCCATCTCTGCCATCTCTGCACAGGGCAGACCACTCACTGTCCCATGTCGTAAAGTAGAAAGCCAATCTTTTAGGCTCTCTCTTTATGTCCAACTCGACTCTCGATGACAGAAGGAACACACCGCCGACCATCCCGTGATGTAGGTGGTCAATGTGGTATGAACGGTTTACTTAGCGCTCGATTCGCAAAGCACTCCTCGATCAGCTGGTGATCTTCTAGACTACCTGACTCATAGATCAGCGGAGACAGTAGAGTCCAAGGCACTGACCGTTAGTTTGATAAAGCGAAGGCCTTCGATCGAGAGCGCTTCTTTCGAAGCTTCCCTCCTGTGGGCTTCCCGAGAAATTGCGCAATTGAATCACAAGGTTCCTTGTTGATCAGAGCATCAAGATCGTAGTATACGTAGCATTCTCTGATTACAAACCTATAAATGCTGGTGTTACACAAGGCTGCGTGGTATCACCTACGCTGTTTCTTCTGCATATCAATGATATGTTGCCAATCAGTATCATTCATTGCTATACGATCTTGCTGTTTACACCAACCGTGCCAATATTTTTCGGGATCACGTCATCGAGTATCGGAATGGTTTTGCATCTGAAGTCGAGTCTTTGTTATACGAATCCTATGATTGGAGACGACTAAATCTAGTCCAGTTTACCCTCAGAAAACATAGGTTTGCACTTTTACCGCTAAAAAGAACCCCTTTATCGTATTTCTTCAATTTCAGGGCACTCCCCTTGCTACCTCACTAGCATCGGGTTTCATGCCGGCACACCATTTGTAACTTTAAAAAATGCAAGTTCGGCCTCACATGGAATACTGATCTCATCGCTGAGACGGGGCACACCAGTGCCAGCTCCTTTTACTTGACCGCATCCAGCGCAGAGCGTCTCGAACTGTCTACGACCGAGTTCTTTCTGATCGACTCGATTCACCGGCGCTGCGAAGGGATGTTGCATCCCTTTGCATTTCCTATCACATCTACCACGGGGAGTGCTCTGAGGAATATTTCTGATTATTACTATCCGCCAAATTTAACGAACTGTTACACTGCTACGTTTATCCAGATATATTATGTATTATTAAGGATAATTGTAATATATGGATTAATATGTCTTTGTTTGCATACATATGTATTTGTGTCATTTATAAGTCTTCTTTTATGTGTTATATCTATTTATATTTTTAATGCTTAATTATTTAAGTCACCTGCCACAAATTTTTCACCACGCCATAGGTTGACTGGCAGCGAATGTTAACTGGCATAAATATCGCTCTTTGGAACCTTTATTGTTAGAAAAATAAAGTTTTTAAATAAATAAATAGATATTCGAAGCAGTATTGTCTCTTACAATTATCACAGAGAAGCGTTTTACACTTTAATATACAAGATTTTCATAGACTATTTCGCTTCATGAATTGTGCTTTATCACTATGAAAGCCACTTTACAACTGGGACAAGTGATGGGTACTAACCAGAAGTGGCTGAAATTTAGGACGTAGTTACTGCATCAAAAGGTATGTGTGAAATATTCAGAACATTCTGTTAATCACTGTAGAAAAAATAAGTCGTTTTTTTTTACATATGATAAATACTATTCAGACCACCTTTAGTTTAGGCTTAATTATATTAAGGTGTTGTTACACTAGTGCACAAGTGAAATAAATTAAAGTAACAGCCTCTATACCAGTTAAAGCGACATTAGCCTATTGGCAGTGTGCAGACCGTGAACTTAAAATGTCATGGGTACGAATCTGTCATTCGACTACTGTGGTGAACCACTCCTAACCAAGCGTTGTAAACTTCTTTGCTAAAATTAACAAAAAATAATAAATATACGTCCCACTGCTGGGCACAGAACTCCTCTCATTTCTGAGAGGGTTTTAGAGCTTCACATACCTTGGATTTTTTCTCAGATAGGCAGGTTTCCTCACGAAGTTTTCCTACTCCGATGTCACCGTTACCGTCACAGTCTATTAAAGTCCACTGCTGAACACAGGCCTCTCCCAAGAAATGGCACAAAGCCCGGTCCTGAGCCACCTGCATCCATCGACTGCCTGCATGTCTTACCACATTGTCACTCCATCTAGTAGGCGAACGCCCTACACTTCGTCCACCGGTACGAGGCCACCACTCGACAAACTTTTTTCCGCATAGGTTGTTGATTCTTTGAGCTATAAGGCCGGCCCATTACCACTTAAACTTACTAATCCGTTGAGCTGTGTCGTTCGCTCTGGTCCTACTGCGGATATCGGCCAGCAGTGAAGGATCACATCTCAGTTCCATAGGTCATCACTGGCAATACACACTAGTTGTACAGTCTCTTTTTCAAGTTTCTGGTACACGTACACCAGACGAGAAAATGAGCCGTAATTTCCCAAATGCGGCCAAGCCGAGTTGAATCCGTCAATTGACCTCTCGGTCGAAGTTGGTCTTACCTAGTCGGAATATTTGTCCCAGGTAAACATACTCGTCAACAACTTCAAGCTTGGTGCTCCCAGTAACTAACCCGCATAGGTGTGACATGGTAGTTATACATGACTTTTTGTTTTGTCCATGTTCATCTTAAGACCTATCCGTTGGGGGGCACTATTGAAGTCATTGAGCATAGTGCTTAGGTCCTCCAGTAATTAAGCCATAAGGACTATGTCGTCAGCAAATCGAAGGTTATAGATGTAATGGCCATTGATGTTAATACTGTAACCTTTCCATTCCAAAAGCTTGAAAACGTCTTCCAATGAAGCGGTGAAGAGTATCGGGGATATAACTACAACTTGTCTTACACTTCTCTGCAGTTGGATAGGTTTCGATAGTCTGGGTTCTTTACTCGGATAGTCATCGTAGCCCTTCTGTACAAGCATTTCTGCACTTCAATATACCGACAGTCAACTTGACACCGCTGAAGGGATTACAGCATCGCCCAAATTTCGACAGAATCAAAGGCTTTCTAATAGTCCACATACGCCAAACATAGTGGCAAGTGTACTACTCGGACTTCTGACAATTTTCCGAAGGGTATGTGTGTGATATATGGTGCTCAATCCTCTTCGGAAACTGGCTTGTTTGGGGGGGGGCTGGAAGTCGTCGAGATTGCATGCGAGACGATTCGTATTGACTCTGGAAAACAGCACGTAGACGCAACTCAGAAGGGAAATCGGTCTATAGTTCTTCAAGATAGCGTTTTCATCTTTCTTGAAGAACAAGACCATCGCACTTCTGCTTCACGCCTCCGGTGTCGTGGCTACAGTGGAGGACGGAATTAAGGAGCTTTCGAAAGACTTCAAGTACCAGTTTTTCACCCGCTTACAGACTATTCGCTGTAATTTCAACGTCGCCTGGGGAGACTGAAATCCAGAATATTATCTGAATAGTGTCGGATAAGACCTATTCTTGAATCGTTACTCACACTTGCGTGTGCTTCCAACGATGATGTGTACAGCTGCGCATAGAACTTCTCAATCTCACTCAAAATTTCAGGTACCCCGGAAACGACGGTGCCGCACTCGGTCTTCAGCTTCTACATTTGGCTCTTTCTAGTAGACAGATAACTAGCAAAGACTTTGAAGCCCTGGTTCCGCTCGATCGCTTCTTTAATACGAGCAGTATTAAAGTTGCGTAAGTCCCGCCGCATGCATTTGGAGATCTGTCTGTTCAGTTGCTTGTATGCTGTCAAACCTACTGAAGACTGGATTCATTTCTTATCTAACAGCCACGAGATTAAGAGTGTGATCGGAGAGTTTTGTGTTCTTCTGCGGCGGGTCTTGCAAAACTAAGCTCCGATCGCATGGACAGTTTTCACAAGCATGTTATGAATAACATCGCCCACTGCATTGCTTCTTTGTATTATACATCATTATTTTTAGATGAGCTCGCTGTTGAGCATAGGGTTCATCCAAAAATTGTCACAAAACACGGTCTTGAGCTACTTGCCTGCATCGAATTCCTGCTTCTCTTACTTGCTGTTCATGGGCCTGTTGCTCTTGGGGGAATATTGGCCATAGTTACAACGTTTGGTTGACAAAAATTATAATAAAACTACGGTTGTCAAACCGCAGTTTTATTATATTTTTTGTTTGAGTTTCCATCCGTCGCCTCTTATGACATCGACAAATTGATATTCGGTAGTGGGTTTCTTACGGCACCACTTACTTATTTTTTAAATTAAAGTACAAAGAACTATAAATTCTAAACAAACTCGTCGCTTAATAGACGAGTACCCTCAGCCGGCTATTTCCACTTTTATTTTGTGTTTCCGGATTACTTATTAACTTTGACGCCATTGAAAAGGACCCGGATTAAAATTATAGGGACGATAAAAGCTTGTGTTTTACAAATTAAAGTAATAAAACTTTGTATAACATAGATTCAGTGGATGAAATAAAGGACCTTCTCACGCAAGCCTACTTTAAAATTAAAAAAAAAATTCTATTGAAAACCTGTGTATGACCACTATCACACCTGATGGTAAATGGTGATGCATCTCAAGATGGTAAAGTGCACTGAATGAACTTAACAAAAGTTTGCTCGCTCTGCCCTCAAAGACACCCACATTATGATCGGGATCAAATGTAAAATATCAATTTTATTATAGAATAAGGGTGACAAACGAGCACACAGTCCATCTGATGCTAAGTGGTTGCTGTGGCCCATATACATCTACATCTATCTTCGTTTGCGAATTAAAGTGTAGATACGTTGTCACCCGTGAGGACTATGATTTAATGCCTCTTTTTCAGTAAAAAGGGGTCTCCGGTTCTCTACACTCACCATACGAAATACAGCAGCATTAAGCTGCTATTTCACGCTGATATTCTGTGAGAGCGTGGTCCTTCCTCGGTCGAGCCGACCCATTGGTGCTACAATTATACTATTTATATAGCTGCAGCATGGATCTACCACGTATAAAAATGGAAATTGATATTGAAAAATTTACGTAATATTTTAAAAACTAGCTGACTCGGTAGACGTTGTTCTGCCTTTTCTGGTACATGGCGCGATAAGTTTCACTCTAAATTTAAACTGAAGTTTTTGCAGTGTAAATATATTATATGAATAACTAATAACTATTTTATTAATACCTCGATCACAACGCTATTTATTGGCTCAAGTATTTTTGGTTTCCTTTTTCTTGCCATTCAATTAAAATTTAATTTGATTATAAGTCATCCATCCATCTTTAATTCTATAACGTCTACTGCTGAAAACAGGCCTCCCCCATAGATTGCCTCATAGGGGGGAAATTCGCGCATTTGTTAGTGGCTTCGTTGAGTGGATATTTTCATACCGCAACTACACGATTAATATGAGGCATATTGAATATATAAATTTTAAGTACAGAGTTTTTTTCATCAATAATCGTCCCACAAAACAAATAATTAATATTGTTAGGACATCACCTTAATCGTAAGTAACTTTTAACTTTGAAACAAATTATTTTCTTCAAAATTGTTTTTTATTTCAACATATTTATACCTTACTTATGTTTTTCTGTGTTCCTGTCAGCAACGAATACATATTATGCAAACGAAAATTTAACGAGTAATGTCAAATTTTAAATATTAATACAATATTAATCATTCCCACATCGTATAGAATTGAGCAACGTGAAAGCAATTTATGAAATAAATTGGAATATTTTTACCTCAAGCTTTGCCATCTAAAAATGTTAATATTTTATTCAGGGCAAGGCTTTTAGCCTTATTTGTGCCTTTAATCACAGGGAATTATTTAAACCATTTTCATTATTTGAAAATTTCATCAAACCACTTTATCCCGTGGGATTAGTAAGTAGCAATTCAGGGAATGGCGAAAGGAATTCATGAACTTCAAAGACATTTAAGTAGAGAAAACTTAAATGTATAAGGTCGTACTATCGCAAATGTGTCAGTAGTAGCCGATTTGGAATATTAAAATGGAAGCGGTGCATGTTCTCATGAATGGAAATAAAATATTATTATTACTATTATAATAAATTGTATTTATATATTAATAAATTGTTGTTTATAGCATATACCAATAGGAAAACTCAATAAGTAGGTCAACTTACGGTTAGCTGCAATCAGCTTCTACGACATATTCGGGTGTTTTTTTTTTATAGGTTAGGGGTGGCAAACGAGCACACAGTCTATCTGATGGTAAGTGGTTGCTGCGGCCAATAGACATCTACACTTATCCTCGTTTGCGAATGAAAATTCAGATGCGTTGTCACCCGTGAGGACTAAGACAGAATGCCACTTCTCCAGTAAAAAGGGTCTCCGGTTCTCTACACTCACCATACGAAACACAGCAGTGTTAAGCTGCTAATTTACGCTGGTATTCTGTGAGAGCATGGTCCTTGTCGTACTAAAATATAACTATACTACTAATATAGCTGCAGGATGGCTCTACCACGTAAAGACTGGGTGTGGAAGACTTTGTTCCTTATAAATCATGTGATGTTTATAGTCTTTGCAAAAACCTGTTAGTCGACCTCATAGTTGATACAAATGTATTCCCAGTGCTCCAATCTTCTCTCTATGTATTCTTCTCTCATGAATTTCGACATTCTAAGAGGCATTCTATCTTAGGTTTCACGGGTGACACATTTGCTATTCAAATCTTAATTAAAATATAGATATAAGTGCTTGTAGACCACAGTACACAGTGGATTGTATGTTTGTTTGCTATAATTGCTATATATAGGGTCCCGCTCCTCAAAAGGAAAAAACAGGAACCATATTAGATGACGTTATTGTTGTCTGTCATATTATCAAAGTCCATTATCTTAGTAATAATTAGAGGTATAAAGTTGAGATACATGTGTAAATTCAAGCTTTTAACCTTTCATTTATGTCACATATTTTGATACTCGCAAACTCACTAGTCAAAACCAAAAGGGTTCTTCTCGTTGACGTTGATGAAATTTGGCAAGAAGCAATGTATCTCAAAAAAAGTAAGGGAAAGTACAAGTAAAGGAGAGCATACGAATATTGTTAGTTTGTTATCATGTCACAAAAGAAATATTGTGTGTGGATTAGAAATTTATAAGTATGTGCAGTTGGATAATCAATTTTGAAGTAAACCGATTCATGGGAGAATATTGTTCTCACTCAAATAGAATAAAATAGGATAGAATTATTTTTATTTAATATATATTATGGCAAAACCGGTACTTGAAGTCCTTCAGAAGCTCTTTAATTCCGTCCTCCATGGTGGCACTACTCCGGAAGCTTGGAGCAGAAGTGCGGTGGTCTTGTTCTTCAAGAAAGGTGACAACGCTCTCTTGAAGAACTACAGTCCGATTTTCCTTCTGAGCCGCGTCTACGTGCTGTTTTCGAGAGTCATTAGGAATCGTCTCGCACGCAGACTTAACGACTTCCAGCCCCCTGAACAAGCCGGTTTCCGAAAAGACTTTAGTACCATAGACCACATACCCACCCTTCGGCAAATTGTACAGAAGTCCGAGGAGTACAATTTGCCACTACGTCTAGCGTATGAGGACTTTGAGAAAGCCTTTGATTCCGTCGAAATTTGGGGCGGAGCTGCAGTCCTTACAGCGGCGACAAGTTGACTGTCGGTATATCGAAGTGCTGAAGTGCTTTTACAGTAGGGCTACGATGGCTATCCGAGTACAGAACCAGAGTACGAAACCTATGAAATTGCAGAGAGGTGTAAGACAGGGTAACGTTATATCCCCGAAACTTCACCGCAGTATTAGAAGACGTTTTCAAGTTTCATGACTAGAAAGGATACGGTAATAACATTAATGGCAAGTATGGCAGAATCACTGGAGGACTTAAGCACTATGCTCAATGACCTCAATAGTGTCCCCCCAACGGATATGTCTTAAGAAGAACATCGACAAAACAAAAATCATGTATAACTACCATGTCACACCTATGCGGGTAGTTATTGGGAGCACCTAGCTCGTAGTTGTTGACGAGTATGTTTACCTGGGACAAATAGTCCGACTAGGTAGGTCCGACTTCGACCGAGAGGTCAATCGACGGATTCAACTCGGCTGGGCAGCGTTCGGGAAACTACGACACATCTTCTCGTTAGGACATACCTCAAAACCTTAAAACGAAATTGTACAACCAGTACGTGTTGCCAGTGATGACTTATGGATCTGAGACGTGGGTTCTTCACTGCTGGCCGTATGAGGAAGCTCAAGATCGCTCAGCGAGTTATGGAGATGGCTTTGATCAGGTTTCTCTGCGTGATAAACTTAAAAATGAGGATATCCGTCGTATAACCAGAGTATCCGACATAGCCCAACGGATTAGTAAGCTGAAGTGGCAGTGGGTCGGCTATATAGCTCGAAGAACCAACAACCGATGGGGAAAAAAGGTTATCGAGTAGCAGCCTCGTACCGGTAGGCGAAGTGTAGGGCGTCCCCCCACAAGATGGAGTGACGACCTGGTAAGACATGTAGGAAGTCGATGGATGCAGGTAGCTCAGGACTGTGCTTTGTGGCATTCTTTAGGGGGGCCTATGTTCAGCAGTGGACTTATGAAATGCTGTAATGATGATGATGATGATGATGTATGGCAAGAATACTTATTGTATTAAATTTGGGGGTTGAAGCTGCTGGGTAGTGCTAAACGAGCAACACCACATACTGGTGGTATATTCGTCCTCTACTAGTGACAGGCCCGGTCGGGGGTAAGTTACTTGGCAAAGACATACCGCCAAATGACGCAAGTTGTGTTCCAGTATGATGTTAGTTGAAAACCATTTCTTTGTGAGAATGGTTCTGGGCAGTTGCGTTGCGCATAAGAAGCAGTTGCGGCGTGGCAGTTTCTTAGTGTCAGATGCCTGATTATGGAGGTTAACGGGATCCGAAGCACGGTTCTACCGCTGGCTGACCGTAGATAGTTGGGGGTCCAAATAATGGGCCCGCCAGTCATGAGCGTGAGCCTGAGCATGAGCCCTACCAATTTACGAAATGTCCTGAGATAACCCCACCATGCCGGTTAGCAACCGAAGAAGAGGGCCTGGAGGCAATCTCCAGAGGGTTTAGACGTCCACACGACCTTCATGCCAGGTACCATCGTTGCATCGTAGCTGTGCATGTGCTGTGAGTAAATTCGTAAGTAAGTAAATTCAATGCAGTCCACTACCACCTTGAGAGTGATAAGCCACACTTACTCTTATTGACTGAGACACAGATCAGATTTCCTCTAGATGCAACTTACCGTGGCTATCCTGAATACACATTGGAGCATTATGTCCAGCTGCGCGGTGGAGCCTGTGTGTCCGCAATGACATCTGCTGTAAGCGTCTGCGTCACATTGAAGACCCCATCTTCTCCACGATCTGGCTATTGATAGACACAGCAATGGATAAATTAATGTATTATTGTGTCTACCGATCGCACAGTGGTGACCAGGACTCGAATAGGCTATTTGAACACCTCAGTGAAGCCCCTGATGTGGCTCTGAATCGGTATCCTACTTACTTTGGAGGACTTTAATGCTATTCATCAGGACTGCCTGTTCCATACTAGAAGACCGACCACGCTGGGAGAGAAGCGTGGAATTTTGCGTTGTCGCTGGGGCTCTTTTAGCTGGTACAACGATGACTAGGGTACCTGATGTAGATAGGCACACAGCCAAATGCCTCGGCCTTCTTCTTACGATAGATCCTAACAGGTACGATGTTCAGGTTAATACAACCTTGAGAACTTCTGATAATTATCTGGTGAAATCTGTGTCGGTATATTCCCCACCTAACTACTATTTATAAGGTATGCGGCGAATCGCGGCAAATACAAATCAGCAGATTGGGATGAGACGCGGTATTTATTTGCATTTTATCCTTGGCGGCAGGTCTGCTTTTCATATGAAGATTCGTTGAGCTGCGCAAATGCCATTACTGATGTGATACATGAAGCGATGGAGTATTTGATTCCTTTTGCTGACGTGCCTATTGTCGGTAAAGCTCAGCCCATGCCCAAGTGCGCTCATGCTGAAAAGCACAAGCATATTTCGTACTTATCCTGAGCTGATTCTCAAGACCGCAAGGCTCCGGATGTTGGCTATGAGAAGAGAGCTTTTAAACAAGCCGCAAAGTCCTGCAAAAAAGCATTGCGGCAAGCCAGTTTCTTGCAAGCAGTCTTTTGCTTGCAATTCGCGCTTGGACAGTAGCAATAGTCAATAACTTTACTGCGGTATCTCTATATCAGAGGTCCGAATACCAACAAGGAGGACCTTAAAAGCTTGCGAAATATAGACGTGAACAAAGCTAGTGGACCTCATGGTATACCAGCTATGTTTCTAAAGATCTGTGCGCCTGAGGTGTCTCTTGTGTTTACGCGCTTGTTCTGCCTCTCATTCAGGACTAGTATAGTGGCCAATTCTTGGAAGTTTCCGCCTAAAAAGGGCAGCCGTGCTGACTAGGCCTTGAGAATGGTGCGGAAGCACTTGCTGTTTTCCTTGATCCCTCGAAAGCCTTTGACAGAGTTTGGCACGCTAGCCTTTTCGGCAAGCTTCCAGCGTACGACTTATCCTCTGGCCTGATTGACTTGTGTACACAGAGTACTTTTTATATACTGAAACTTGTGAAGGACTTTCTAAATGTACAATCTCTCCGAGTCATCATTGATGGCTGCTCGTTTAATCCTATCGCGATAAACGCCGGAGTTCCTTAGGGGTCTGTTTTTTTCTTAACTCTCTTCCTGCTTCATATTAATGATCTGCGTATTCCCGGTATCTATGAGATTGGTGAACATTGCTTGGTTGACAGCAATCTTGTTAGTCTCGAACACAGGCGCAAAGTAGCTAACCTCTAAGTATTCTATAGGATGCGTTTCGGTGAGTGTGTACAGGAATTGCATGCTTTAATTCCTTCTCCTTTCCACTATCGTACAATCAGGCGGTCGGTGTGTCTTCATAATTTTACTGTCGATATTCAACGCATTAGAACCATACGGTTAGCTTCTTCTTTTGCATTGCGTACAGCAATGGTGTGAAATAATTTTCCGGGGTGTATTTTTCCGTCCGAATACGAACTGGGCGTTTTCAAAGCAAGAGTGAATAGGCTTTTATTACGCTAAGACAGTGTAATTATAAAATTATAGCATTAATAGAATCAGGCGTTACTTTGCGGAAATCCATTATATTAAAGCTTTTAATAAGTTACCTCGCGTACATCCGCTCGATAAAATAAAATGATGTCTCTTACCTAGTTTTAAGGTGCTCTACCTCCAGCCCTTTCTCAATTGCGTGTACTATCCCCATCACCACTAATCCCAGTACCACTACCCTACTACTACTAGGTAAGACACATCATTTTATTTTATCGAGCGTATGTACGCAAGGTAACTTCTTAAAAGCTTTAAAATTATAGCATTTTTATACCTGAAGTAAAACATAAATATATCACATGGATAAAAGTCAATTAAGTATTTAATTACAATCCACTAAAATGAAATGGAACATTTGCTACGCTAAGACAGTGCGGTTTACCATTCAGATCACCTACATTCATCTAAATCACCACTTACCACCAACTGGTGGGATTGTGGTCGAGCACTACAATATAAGAAGTAAAAAATAATTGAAAATAATCTAAGTTTTACCAGTTGTTCGGAAAAACATCTGTAACGCGCCAATGTTGAATGAAATATCTAATATTTTCTATTATTTAGGCAATCGTGCATGTCTTAAAGCGCTTGTGTCCTTGAGCAACCAGGGCTCAAGTAAAACGTAAAACTTAAATTAAGTTTGATATTTTAAGTATTCAGCATTAAATATTTGTATCACAAATTAAATTAATAGCGCTTTCGCAAACATTAAATACGGGGACACGACAACGCGTGTAACACATAAACTAAACACGGTGGCCTCTCGCATTCAACCCTCATAAATCTTCAGATATGGCTGTTATTCGCAACCTTCAAATATGACGAGCTAAATTACAATACTACTACTACTAATTTGAGTTTCTTGTACCTATAGTAATAAGTTATCCATTCCGTCATCCCCACATATATTACCTCACACGTTTGGCAATCGGGCTGGCAACCGCAGTTTTTTTTTATTTGAGTTGTTATCATGAAGATGCTGTTACCCTTCACCTGTTTCAGTTTCCCTTTGTCGCCTCTTTCGACATCCACGCGGTCATATAGAGTACTGGATATTTTTACATCGTCACTACACAATAAATAAAATATAAGCTAGTACATAATGAAATGTTATTATTTGCTATTAATTTATGCAAAATCAATTCTTGACTTAAAATGTATTCGATAGTTCCATGACTTATGATTAGTTTCACGTTATTTTCCCTCTGATACATCTATTTGTTAACGGTTTGTATATTAAACTCAAAAAAATACTGTCTAAATTTTACTGTCATAAAAAAATCAGTTATAACAACTGGCACTTTTGAATAAAAAAAAACAAAGAGTTAAGCATCAAAACTCTCACTTCATAAAATAATTAAACGAGGACAATTAAAACTCATAGAAATATTTACTATAACATTTTTATCTTGAAAATCTAAATTGTATGGGTTTTCCTAACTGAAACATAAATATCAAAGTCAAATCGGCCCTTTAATTATAGTCATGTTTCTGTGGGATCTTAATCACTGAAATACGACTTTATAGTGGGTCTATAATTACCCATATCATATATTGTTGTAATATTCGGTTGTTGATTGCTACGTTGCTACGTAATTACACTGTTTATGTTTTTTTAATTAACATTTCATTTTTACAATTTAAGACATTTATTCCTCAAAAATAATACAATTCACTTATCATGTATATGTAATATTACAAGGAATCTTTTTATAAATTGTAATGTAATATGTAATAGGTGTGGACTGATTCCGCAAGTCTTTTTCATTTTTAAATTTATCGACGATAAATCTCGCTACGAATCAGATTATTCCTGGTCCTCGTTAAATTTTTACGGTTCACACGCCAATGGAATTATTTAATAGTATAACTGACAGGCTGAAGCTGGATTTATTTATATATATATATATATATATATATATATATATATATATATATATATATATATATATATATATATATATATATATATATACATAATATGAATAAGAGATAATTTGAATTACCGTGTAAGAATATCCATTACCCGATATCATCCCGTGGGTGTCGTAAGACGCGGCCGGGGTAACAAATCAAGAGATGGGCAGCAGTATTTTCGTCATAACGACTAAAAAGATAAAATTGCGTTTGCCAACCAGCTTGCCAAGCGTAGTAACTATGGCAAAAATTCCCCTATGTGAAGCAATCTTTGGAGGAGGTCTATGTTCAGAACTGGACTTTATATTATTACGGTGAATTGGCACAAATTAACGCATTAAATGCTCTCAACTCAATAATTCTTCGTAAAACGTCAGTTTACTTACCTACTGTCACTGATTGCTCAATAAATTTGTAAGAGGTCGTTTATTCTAATCTAGTTAATGAAACCAAGGGACTGGAATAACTGCTCTCGATTTTTATACGAAAAAAGTAGCTTGAAAGACCAATATCTTATTATTTTGGTTAAACATTGATATATTTAATGAAAATAAAGGTTACGTTGAATAACTTGCTCCATAGCACTCTCTGAAATTAAAAGAGACTTTGTCAAACAGTGGGATGTTCTAGAGTCAGCCCAGTCTGCTTTATTAATAAACATGGTCTATTGGTAGAATCGGACGTTAATTTGCGGACGTGCATTATATTAAAGATGTTAAAAATATTAGCTCACATCGTAATAAAATAAAACATGTTTCTTACCTATTTTTAAGAGCACCTCCCACATCCCCCAATTGCGTGCACTATTCCCGTCACCACTAATCCCAGCAACACTACTCCCAACACTACACTAGGAAATACATGGCATCGTTGACCACTTAGCGGTAACAAGGTAAGATACATTATTTTTATTATTATTAATCACGCGGATCTCAGTTTATTAATTTTAACATATTATTTAATGGTCTATTGATAGTATTGGGTTAAAACAATGGTTAAAGAATAAATCTTATAAAAATAGTGCGGCGCCACAGTCTTTGTGAAATTTGATATTTGCTGCTTAATTCCATACGTTACATTTAAGTTCAAATATTTCTGCAAGACTTCTTTCGTGAAACAGATTTTAGTTTAAATCTTAGACCAAGTAAATACTACTTATTATAATAACGCCGAATAAATCTATAAACTAGCGATCCGCTCCGGTTTCGCACGGGTGATTTCTGGACCTCAACACAGCGCCACGTACCGGGTCCAATGGTGAATCTAAATTATTCAGGTTGACTCAACAAACACAAAGAATCATCAAAATCGGTCCAACTGCCTCGAGAAGTTCAGTAAAAAAAACACATGTACTACAAAATTAATTGTAAAAGATTAATATTCATATGTGTTTCGTATGGCGAATGAAGAGAACCGGAGACCCTTTTTACTGGAATAGAATAGAATAGATAGAATAGAATAATTTTTTATTCAATATAGATCACATGTGTAATTCTTATTGAAAGTCATTTTTTACTTTACCACTGGTTCGAAAAAAAAAACCTCTGTCCTGGGAAGAACCAGCAAGAAACCCAGCGGGACTTTTTTTTAAAGTAAATTTTACAATAATGGTTGTACTAACTATATAAGTACAATATTTATTTTAGAAACAGCTTGGAAGCGATCACCTCATTCCCAGGGGTTATTATCAACCATGTATTCATTTATACTATAATAAACCCTTTTATACAGTTTCAACTTAACAAAACATTTAACTTGCTAATGGAGAGAGCCTGTACACTTTCCGGGACATTGTTGTAATAGCGTATACATTGCCCCAAGAATGAATTACTGACTCTGTGGAGTCGAGAAACTGGTATCACTAGCTTGTGTTTGTTCCTAGTGTTTACAGAATGCACATCACTTTTTTTACTAAAACTACCTTTGTTTTTGCGAACATACTCGTACATTAAATTTCGTAAATATACTGAGAGGCCAAAGTTATATATTTCTTCTTTAAATTTATCTCTAAGAGACTCTCTCTCAGTTTTAGGTTGTAAATAGCTCTAATGGCCCTCTTCTGTAAAACAAAAATAGTTTCTGAATCAGCCGCATGTCCCATAGCAAAATCCCATAAGACATTATGCTATGGAAATAACTGAAATAAACTAATCTAGCGGTCTCGACACTAGTGAGACCTCTAATCTTTTTTACAGCATAGGCTGCAGAACTTAGTCTGCTTGCTAGTTTGGATATATGGGGGCCCCACTGAAGCTTTGCATCGAGAGTGATGCCAAGGAAAACAGTGGATTCAACAGGGCTCAGTTCTTCCCCATTTAAAAACACATTGGTACTCAGATTTCTAACATTCGTTGTTGTAAATTTAATACATTTAGTTTTATTTCCGTTAATGTAAATTATTAACGTTGAACCAATACACTAATTTTGATATAGTATTATTCACTTCGTCGCATTTAAATGATTGACGTTTAAGTTTAAAAATCAGAGAGTATCATCAGCAATTAACACTTATATCATGATTATACTCTACAATAGAAGGTAAGTCATTAATATACACTACAAACAGGAATGGGCCGAGAATTGAGCCCTGAGGGACACCCATTAGTACAGGTGAGCCGGAAGAACTTTTACCATTGATAATAACTTTCTGCATTCTATTACTTAATTATGAAATTATAAGTTAAGCGCTGTGTTCTTGAAACCATAGTACTGTAGCTTCCTGATTAATGTCTCATGGTGAACGCAGTCGAAGGCCTTGGAAAGGTCACAAAATATACCCAAAGCATCCTCTGAAATAATATAAGAATAATAGCACAAAAAAATATGTTTAATAAGCTCAACTCCAGCGTCATTTGTTGAGCGACACCTTGTAAAACCGAATTGATTTCTATGTAGCAATTTATAATATTAAAGAAACTTAACATTTGATCTAAAATTATTTTTTCAAAAATTTTACTAAATGTTGGTAGTACAGAAATTGGGTCTAAAATTGGCGGGGGTCTAATGTACTACCAGATTTAAATAAAGGTATGACTTTACTTAGTTTCCATTAAATCAGGAAACACACCAGATTCGACGCTTGTATTAAATATAGTGGCTAGATAATGTGCTATTATATTTATTATAGATAAAATAACTTTAACGGAAATCCCCCATAAATCTGCGTTTTCTTAACATGAATAGTTTTTAAATATATTTAACGATATCTTTTGGCAGTACTCTATGGAATTTAAAGGTATTTGAACAAGCCTTTACATTTTGTTTAAGCAATGATTCGGCGACAGTAGGAGAAGAGTTTAATGATTTAGTTGTCAAAAAAGGAACATCAGTAAAATGTTTCTCAAAAGCCATAGCAACTTCTTGATCATATCGGGTTAAAATATTGTTAATATTCAATTGAAATTCCGAGTTGCGCGGTTTGTCCTTGCCCGTTTCACTATTGTTATTTTTCCAGGTCATTTAATTTTGTTTGATGCATAATGATTTCTTATATTTACGCGAACACTACACATTTAAATAAAACTTATTTTACGGATTTTATCGCGTATATTAACTTATTTTATATTCCCGACGTTTCGAGCACTTTACAGCACCCATGGTCACGGGGGGGACTGAGGTGTATGACGTCCCAATGTCATAGTTAACCACGGCTACCTCCAGATTAAAAATTATTAATTTTTGTTCCGATCCACGCAGTATGAACTTACAGTATCATGAAGTCTTGCAGTTGTATGCTTGGGTTGGGATTTAATTTTATTAATTATGGGATCCCAAGCAGATGGTAGCACCCAGCCATCTTCTCTATTGAAATTAGGATGTTCTGATGAAATTAGCCTCGCGAATCATCCTTGGAAGGAATCGGTGTTCTTTAGCGAGGATTTGTGGTCTATCAAATCTAATGTAGTGACGGGGGCGATCCTGTACGTGTTTCACAGACTGCAGACTTCCCGGAGCGTCTATTCTTCAACACATAGCTGATGTGAAGAATAGACGCTCCGGGAAGTCTGCAGTCTGTTGTTGTTTGATGCAGTTTTAATTTGTTACTTAAATGGAAAGCCTTAGCTGTGGCGCACACTTTTTTAAATATTTTAGAATATGTTTTTACATAATCTCTGAATATAACACTACTATTAAATGATCTTTCATTATAAAGCTCGTATAACCTTCGCCTACTCTTATAAATTCCTACTGTCGCCCATTCATTAAATGATTTGCGGACTGTTAAAAGAGGAAGTTTTAGAAGTAAATATCCTACTAAATTCACAAGTTATATTTTAAATAACGTACCATACAAATAATTAGCAGTCTTTTTAAATGAAAGTGATGAAGTCTTTTTATTATATTACTTCTAAACCTCTCCAAGCGATGTTCATTTATTGGAACAAACACAACTTTCTTATTTTTCTGTTTCTTGTGTATGTAAGGCAATGATACCAAACTGTCCACAGTGATCTGAACTTACTTACTTACTTATCGTCACGCACAATCCCTGACGGGGTAGCCAGAGAGAACAGATCGCCAAGTGTCACGATCCTTACATACCTCTTTCGCTTAAATTTTGAATAATTGATTTATGCAAGGGCTTAACATCTGTAAAAATATTATCTATACAGGTCGCACTAGGCCCAGCAATACGTGTGGTTCTAAGAATAAATTAACAAGATTATACGATTTAAACAATGAGCTAAACTTATTACAAATTAAGTTCATATATCAATGCTTGCTTTTGTTACATAAAATTAACATAATTTTTGGTATTAATCTTATTTTTTATTAATTTTTGTACTTTCCTTATATATTTATTAACTTAAATATATATATATTATATATATATATATATATATATATATATATATATATATATATAATAAAATTAACTGAAATGAGGCATTCCATTTTAGTCCTCACGGGTGACAACGCATCTGTATTTGGATTCGTAATCGAGGATAGATGCAAATATCTATGGGCCACAGCAACCACTTACCATCAGATGGAATGTGCTCGTTTGTCACTCTTATCTTATATAAAGAAATATTTGCTGTGGTCTGAAAAACTTGTAAACTCGCTTACCCAATTTATAGCAACCGACTTTCAGTATTTTATTTAAACTAATATTCAATATATTTCGCAAACATAAAACTTCGCTTCTTTACATATATCGTATGATAAATATTTTTCTGCCTCAATAAACGAAAATCAGACTTCGTCGTCTGTTAGTCTTTGGTGCTAGGGAGATCACGTGCTATTTACAAAAGTTGTTTGATTTGCCAATTCATTTTCGGTATACGTCATCATCATTATATCATCATTACGGCCTTTCATAATTCCACTTGCTGAACATAGGCCTCCCCCAAGGAATGCCACAAAGCACGGTCCTGAGCCACCTGCATCCATCGACTTCCTGCATGTCTTACCAGGCTCGTCACTCCATCTCGTGGGGGTCGCCCTACACTTCGCCTACCGTACGAGGCTGCCACTCGAGAACCTTTCATCCCCATCGGTTGTCCGGTTCTTCGAGTTATATGGCCGGCCCACTGCCACTTCAGCTTACTAATCCGTTGGGCTATGTCGGTTACTCTAGTTCTACTGCGGATATCTTCATTCCTAAGTTTATCACGCAGAGAAACTCCGAGCATAGCCCTCGCCATAGCTCGCTGACCCGAACTTGAGCTTCCTCATACGGCCAGCTGTAAAGGACCACGTCCTCAGTTCCGTAAGCCATCACTGGCAACACGCACTGGTTGTACAATTTCGTTTTAAGGTTTTTGAGGTATGTCTGACGAGAAGATGGGTCCGTAGCTTCCCGAACGCTGCCCAGCCGAGTTGAATCCGTCGATTGACCTCTCGGTCGAAAGTTGGACTTACCTAGTCGGACTATTTGTCCCAGGTAAACATACTCGTCAACAACTTCGAGCTAAGTGCTCCCAACAACTACCGGCATAGGTGTGACATGGACATTAAACATAATCTTTGTTTTGTCCATGTTCATCTTAAGACCTATCCGTTGGGATACACTATTGAGGTCATTGAGCATAGTGCTTAGGTCCTCCAGCGATTCTGCCATAAGGACTATATCGTTGGCAAATCGAAGGTGAGTGATGTACTCGCCATTGATGTTGATACCGTATCCTTTCCAGTCCAGAAGCTTGAAAACATCTTCCAATGCAACGGTGACGAGTTTCGGGGATATGACGTCACCCTGTCTTACACCTCTCTGCAATTGGATAGGTTTCGTACGCTGGTTCTGTACTCGGATAGCCATCGTAGCTCTACTGTACAAATACTTCAGCACTTCGATATACCGACAGTCAACTTGGCACCGCTGAAGGGACTGCAGTACCCGCCCAAATTTCGACGAATCAAATGCTTTCTCATAGGTCCACATATGCCAGACATAGTGGCAAATTGTACTCCTCGGACTTCTGTACAATTTGCCGAAGGGTATGTATGTGGTCTATGGTGCTAAAGCCCTTTCGGAAACCGGCTTGTTTGGGAGGCTGGAAGTCGTCAAGTCTGCGCGCGAGACGATTCGTAATAACTCTCGAAAACAGCACGTAGACGCGGCTCAGAAGGGAAATCGGTCTGTAGTTCTTCAAGAGAGCGTTGTCACCTTTCTTCAAGAACATAACCACCGCACTTCTGCTCCACGCCTCCGGTGTAATGCCACCATGGAGGACGGAAATAAAGAGCTTCTGACGGACTTCAAGTACCTATCTTCCACCCGCTTTCAGAAGCTCCGCTGTAATTCCATCCTCGCCTGGGGCCCTACGGTTTTTAATGTGCTGGAGAGCCATTCTAATCTCGCTCAGACTGACGTCCGGAAAATCTTCGGAATAGTGTCGGATGAGACTCCCTTTTGATCGTTACTCACACTTGCGTTGGCTCCAACGATGACGTGTACAACTGCCCATAGAACCTCACAATCTCACTCAAAATCTTAGGTGTCCCGGAAACGATGTTGCCACACCTCTGTCTTCAGCTTTGACAGTTGGCTCTTTCTGGCAGACAGATCTCTGCCATAAGGACTATATCGTCGCAAATCGAAGGTGAGTGATGTACTCGCCATTGATGTTGATACCGTATCCTTTCCAGTCCAGAAGCTTGAAAACGTCTTCCAATGCAGCGGTGAAGAGTTTCGGGGATATGACGTCACCCTGTCTTACACCTCTTTGCAATTGGATAGGTTTCGTACGCTGGTTCTTTGGACTTTGGAGCCTTGGTTCCGCTCGATCGCTTCTTCAACACGAGCTGTATTGAAGTTGCGTAAGTCCCGCCGCATACATTTGGAGATCTGTCTGTTCAGATGCCTGTATGCTGTCAAGTCTGTTGAAGAATGTAGCTTCATCTCTCGTCTAACAGCTATGAGATTAAGAGTGTGATCGGAGAGTTTTTGTGTTCGTCTGCGGCGCGTCTTGCAGAACTTAGCTCCGACCGCAAGGACAGTTTCCACGAGCTTGTCATTCATATCGTCCACTTTATTGCAGTCATCTAGGCACTGAAACGGTTTTGGAACTCGAGCTGAAAGGTTTCGAGACTTTGGAACAGAGCACGAGGGGGACGGAGCGTTGACTTCATTTAGACGAGTCCTCTCCAACTTAACGTTTAGGTTCAGTGTGCCTCTAACCATTCGGTGATCGCTGCCTGTTTTCACCCTCGCGATCACTTAGACATCACTGAACAGTTGTCGTCTGGTCGTAATGAAGTCAATCTCATTTTTGTCGAACCGTCGGGGCTCGACGAGGGTCCACTTTCTGTGGGGCCGCTTCTGGAAGGAAGAGTTCATCATAAAGAGTCCCTCTTTCTCCATGAAGTGGGCCAGCTGCTGGCCCCTTGGGTTCCGTTGCCCTATTCCAAATTTCCCTACTTTCAGCTCACCGTTCTCTCTTGTGCCTAGTTTTGCATTGAAGTCTCCCATTAACACCGTATATTGGGTTTTGGAGGAATGCATGTCTCTAGAGATATCCTCATACATTTCCTCCACCTCCTAGTTGGGGTGTGCCGAGGTTGTTGCGTAAACTTGTATGACCTTCAGCGAATACCGTTTGGTGATTCTTTTTTTTTATAGGAGAGGGGGCAAACGAGCATGCGGCTCACCTGATGGTAAGTGACTACCGACGCCCATGAACAACTGCAACACCAGGGGAATCGCAGATGAGTTGCCGGCCTTTTAAAAAGGAGTAGGCTCTTTTCTTGAAGGTCCCTAAGTCGTATCGGTCCGGAAAAATCGCTGATAGTAATCGAATCCTGAGTTTAAGGTACGCAACCCTCGTCGACACACTCCCGATCTTTACAACGTTGTTAACGAGAGACTTGTGGGACGATAAATCCGCCACCTCCTTGGGACAGATGTTCGCCCTTCCGGTGATAGAGCAAGTTGCCGGATCGAAGATTACCGTATCCTCCCCCTCTCTTCGGACTTCAGATAATCCTATAATATGCCAGCGCAACTTGTCTATCTCTTCTTCCAGCTTTACGATCTTCTCGTCAGTCCTCAGGGTGCGTGCGTTTTACGTTGCCAGGTCGAGTCGTCTAAGGTGGCAACCGAACCTCCACCGGAGATTCTTAGCAGCCACTGCCCCGCCGTTACCATGGTCGCCACCGTAGCCAGGAATAGTGGGGCCGCCGAGGACTGGAGGCCGTTTATTATTGTCATTGCTCATGGGGGGTATATTGCTATAGTTGCCACGCTTGGCGAGCGGGTAGGCAACCGCAGTTTTTTTATTGTAATTTTGGCTACTATCAGGAAGATGCTGCTGCCCATCTCCTGCCTGTTTCCCTTTGTCGCCTTTTACGACACCCACGGGAGGATATGGGGTAGTGGATATTCTTGACTGCCACTACACGGCAAATATACGTCGGTATACGTAGATGGAATAAATTAACTTGTTCAAAACCTGTGGCTGTGTGGGAGAAAAAAAGGCAAAGGACATTTTTAAAATAAATTTTGGCTGAAATTATAAAAGAAAACCCATGCTTATAAATACATCAAAAACAAGCTCAAGCCATATGTTGCCACCTAAATAAAGGTGGCAATATATGGTTACATTCTTTCGAGGAGTCTTTTTAACAAATAAGTCTAATTAAGGAGAGAAATTGATTTTAAGTTATAAGTGAATGACGGGAAAGCATTTACAGATCTTGTCAATAATGAGGACTCAGACTATCTATCTTATTTCTTATGGGTGACTAAGCGTTTTTAATTTGATTCTTATCGAGGAGAGATGTAGGTGTCTCTTGGTCAAATATGCCTCAAAACTTGAAAATTAGAGTGATTACTGGAACGTGGTTCTTTGCTACTGGCCTTATGAGGAAGCTGAAGGTTGTAAGCGAGCTATGATGAGGGTTATGATTAAAGTTTCTCTGCATGATAGACTTCGTATGAGAATAGTAGTAGACCCCAGAATAACCGACATTGCGCCAAAGTATCAGTCAATACAACCTCCTGAGTTTGAAAGGTTCTTACCGGTACGACAGCCTCGTATCGGTGTGCAAAATGAAAGTGGTGCCCAATAAGATGAAGTGACCATAGCTTAGCAGCCATGGCTTGGTCACCCGTGGTACCCATTGCTGTCCCGAGGTATAGAGACTGCCCGAGGAGTTCACTTATAGTGGTCTCTGCGAACCCACTTCGGATGTGTGTTGGTGGGCTGCAGTGAGAGGGTGCCCTCTCTTCCTACCACTGCAGCCGAGATGTAGTCGCGGAGAAATAGGAGTATTAGTATGGCGATGCGCCAATCGCCCTATTCTGCATGACTCTAACGGGGCCGCACCGTTCATTCTGTGGTGTTGAGGTTGCGCGGAGAAAAGAGTGTTGGTATTGCGAGGCGCCACTTTTTAACCCTCTGCAGCCGAATCTTGGTTGGCGGTGAAGCCATAGATCAGATCCGCCGTTTGAGTAAGGCAGGCTAGTGCTTCAGGGTGCTCATTTTTCTTGGCCACATGGCCTTCGTGGATCGGACATGAGGGCACCCGTTGCGCAGGTGAAGTTGAAAGCCGCGGAGGTGGCTATGTGTCTGGTACGCCTTACCTGAGAAAGAGATGGGGGAGAAATAGTTCTCTTCCGTGGAGGGACTGCAATAGCGAGGTTAGCGCTGTTGGGGCTGGTGATGGATGTGTGCGAAAGCGTTCCCGTGGTCTTGCCAATATGCGACCCAGTTGGAACACGACGGGGTTTCATTCTGTGCGAATTAGACATATTTCGTCCACGCCCCCGCGAAGCGGGTATGTGCAGACGTTTTTCCCATGTAAAAAAACATTATAGTGCGTAAGCGTAGACACACTTTCTTGTCCCTTTCTTTCATAGTCCAATGGGCAGGAAATCCCACGCGATTGGAGAGAGATCAGGCACAGGACGAACGGCTTTACGTGCTTTTTGAATCATGGGGTGAAACACCGTCGACTTCCTGACTCCGAGCTGCTGCTGATTTTTTGGCTGAATCTGCGATTTTATCATCAGTGATCACATTTACGGTTACTAGACGAGGTTAACTGTCTCATTGGTGGCACATGTCGAGCATGTGATTATTAACTGCCTGCTAAAAATGATAATTTGAAAGCCAGCAAAATCATCATCATCATCATTACACTCCTTTACAAGGCCAATTCTGAACATAGAATATGGCCGGCTCATTGACTTCAGCTTACTAATCCATTGCTATGTCGGTCACTCCGGTTCTACTGCGCATATCTTCATTTCTTAGTTTATCACGCAGAAATACTCCGAGCATAGCGCTCTCCATAGCGCACTGAGCGACCTTGAGCTTCCTCATACGGCCAGCAATAAGGTTCCATAGGTCATCATTGGCAGCATGTTTAGCAGCATGTCTTTCCAAGTTTTGAGATATACCTGACGAGAAGTTGTGCCGTAATTTTCCGAACACAGACCAGCCGAAATGAATAAGTTGATTGACCTCTTGGTCGAAGTTATCTACAGTTTTCTACAGTGGTAGAACCACGCGGCAGCTTTTGCTGTCGCATGGATGGGCCGACTCGAACTAGGGTTGTACCACGACATCCCAGAATACCAGCGTGAATAGAGGTTTACCTGGTCGAAGGCCCAATTCACATCCCCCCCCCCCTTCTTACATGATAGCGGAATTAAATAAAAACTACCCCAGGATGGTACTATCACCACTGGTGAGGGAGAATCTCTCGCTAAGCATCCATGACCAAGCGATCCTACTCTTCCTCAGAGTGGGTGCTCATGTGTATTCTGGGAGAGAGCAAACATCCGCTCGCGACTCAAACTTCTAACAAAACAATGCGGAAAAATAAGACCAAGGCGACCCCTGTCACCGTGCATATTTGCACCATCAGGGGACATCATTCCAAACTTAACGCTGTCAACTACCATCTGGAGACGGTAAGCAGACATTTCCTTTTGACCAAGACTCAGGTGTCGTCTCCAACTGATACTTCACATCTCTTCTACGTGTGGTACAAATTCGATTACTTCTTTGAGCCCGGGCTAGAGTTTACGTATACGTCAGAGAGGACATATGTTTTCAACACCTCAGCAGTCTTGAAGTTACAGAACTGTCCAAAATATGGCTGCGCGTAGACTGCAACGATCATCCCCGCGTCTACGTTTGCCCCTGTAGGACCACGTCCAAATGGCTACAGATTCCAACGCAGAGATTGTGATCCTTGCCGATTATAACGCCCACCATGCCGAATGGCTCGGTTCACGTTCAACCGATCATGCAGGGAGATCTGTTTATGACTTTACCTTGGGAACCGATGAATTCTGATCTCTCACCAAGGTTGTCTAAGTAAAATTCTTTCAGCCGTCTCTTCTATCTCTACACACAGAGGACGACTCACTGGCACATGCAGCAAAGGAGAAAGCTGATCTGTTAGGCTCTCTCTTTGGGCCCAACTTGACCCACGATGACGGGGGGAGGACACCGCCGACCATCTCGCGGTATGTGTGCTCCATGTCGTATATACGGTTTACACAGAGCTCGGTTCGCAAATCACTCCTCTCCCTGGACGTCAGCAAGTCGAGTGGGTCTGATGGAGTCCCTCTAATTCTGCTGAAGACGTGTGTTCCGGAGTTGGCACCGGTTTTAACGCATCTTTTTCGGTACTCTTACTACCAAGGCGTAGTACCAAATTCATGGATGACAGCTTTTGTCCACCCGAACTCCAATCCGCTCAGACCCGTCCAACTACAGGCCTATCGCCATCACCTCGTGGCTCGTCCATTATAAACTGGCAGCTCATGAGGTACGCTGAGGACCACCAGCTGATTAGTGACCGCCAATACGGTTTTCGTCGAGGACGATTAGCTGGTGAACTTCTGGTCTACCTGACTCATAGATGGGCGGGGGCAGTAAAGTCCAAGGGCGAGGCATTGGGTGGCCTATACACCGGGATATTATTATCGTATACCGATTGAATTGATATATAACCTATTGTGCTACCATAATTTAACTATTATATACTACATGAGAAAATATGTTAGTATGTAGATATAAGGAGATGAAAAGTAAATCGACGTCTAAAAAATCTTCATGATAAAGTACGAATAACACATAATATTTTAAAACAATAATCCACGCTGACAATGCTGCTAAATTAAAATAAACTATTGGTAAATGCAATTGTGCGTGCCTTAACTGCATTAAAATAATCACGCATAACATGATTATACGTAAAATTTTAAAGTAGTTTAAGTACACGCAAGTTTTTACTAAAATCTATACTTTCAATTTTCTGGTAATTTTATGTCAGAATTGAATTAAAGAAATGCTTAGAAAATGCAAAAGTTCACGACTCATAATGATTATATGAAAATAAAAATTAATCAAGAAATGTATATTGTGTGTCTATTCGTCAAAGAGTTCCAGTAGCAGTCACAGAAGTGTACCTTTAAGTCACTTCATAAAGCCCAGAGTTAAGTTCTATTCATAACTTACAAAACCAGTCCAAACTCGGGACACCTAGTTCTACTCGTCGAGGAGTTCCAGTAGCAATTGTTAAAGTACACCTTCAGGTCACACCATATAGTCCAAGACGTATGATCATCATCAACGTCATTACAGTCCTGCACAGGTCCATACATAGGCCTCCCCCAAGGAATGCAACAAATCACGGTCAACAGTCACCTGCATCCATTTATTGTATTTAGTAAAAAAAATTTACTA
Source organism: Parnassius glacialis (assembly GCA_033319125.1). Taxonomy (NCBI): domain Eukaryota; kingdom Metazoa; phylum Arthropoda; class Insecta; order Lepidoptera; family Papilionidae; genus Parnassius; species Parnassius glacialis. The sequence goes on along the minus strand of JAVANC010000017.1, from coordinate 950,564 downwards.
GTCTGCACAAAACACTAAACATTCCGAAATTTCTCAGCTGAAAAAAGAATAACTTTAACTAAACAAAATAAAATTAAACTGCCATTCACATTCCATAGTTTCCAATATAATAGATGAAGAGATTAAACAATAGATAGAGTTAAACAATTGATATTTTCAAAAGTTATCGTGTTTAACGTTCCATGCGGACTTGATAAAACTACACCATAAGCCAAAAAACCCCTTTTTATGTAAAAATAGCAATTAATGGATTCAAAAAAAATATTAATAAATTCAACAGATATTTCTCTAATCTTTCTGACAATGTGCTTTTCATATTATTCTTATGTTCAATGTGATTGTTAGATACGATTTCATACGACAAAACGTTGGAACCTTGATTTTTAGGCGCTAGTAGAACATACCTATACGTTTTGTGCTTAAAGCATGCAAAAATAATTAAGGCTAAAACTATTTCTTTTATTTAAAAGTATTTTTTTTTAATTTCAAAAATTTTTTCGTTTTTTTATTTTTTTTTCTCCGTTTCTGTCAGGAAGGAATATATATATATATATATATATATATATATATATATATATATATATATATATATATATATATATATATATATATATATATATACTTGATAAATGGTAACGAAAATTTATCAAGTAAAGTCAAATTTTAAAAATTTATTAAATACTAATCATCGCCACATCGTGTATAAATAAACAACGTGTAAGCAATTTATGAATTAAATTGGAATATTTTTGCCTCAAGTTTTGCCATCTAAAAATGTTAATATTTTATTCAGGGCAAGGCTTTTAGCCTTTTTTGTGTTTTTAAAACACAAGTAATTATTAACACTATTTTCCTTATTTAAATATTACATCAAACCACTTCATCCTGTGGGTGTAATATATGACTATGTACAAATCTCGAATATGTCAGCATGCAAAATACTGTGGCTGTGGCCAGGTTCACGATGATAAGCATCGTAGAGCACCTGATACTGTGGGAATCCCGACAAGTATAGCTATTTTGGTAAATATATTTACAATGGGAGTGACGCACGTGGAAAAGATTTGATTAAGAAACAAGAAGATTATTATCACCATTTAACTGAATTGCAAATTATTTTATATCTATTTAAATACCAATAGAAAGAGTCAATGAAGTGAGTCAAATCACGTTTAGCAGCAGCAACCATCAACTTCAATTATATTTTCGAGTGTAGAAGGCTTTGGTCTTCATTGACCAAACTCCAACGTGATTTTTACTGCGGGTTTATAGTATTTTCACTGAGATGTCAGATGTCCGATCTAATGACCTAGATATATTTCTTCAACCCTCCACTATTTTTACCCATTTTCAGTAGGCGCACGAGCTTTCGTACTCATTATTATATTATTCTCTTCAATTTCGATATTCTAAAAGGCATTCCATCTTAGGCTTTACGGGTGACACAATATTTGCAATTCAATTAAGATTAAAATAGTTGTTAGTGAATTTTGTATACGTTCTCTACACTTGTTATTTTTGGGGTTCCATTCCTTAAAATCAATAAAGAACAGGGATCTTATTAGAGCACGTTTTTACTATCAGTCGTTCTGTCAAAGGTCATTTTCTTAAGGGTTAAAGGGTTCTTCTCTTTAACCCTTAAGAAAGCTTTTTAAATAGTTCTTAAACTAAAAAAAGTTCTTAAAAATATTAATATTTTTAATTGAGAGTTTTATTTTTATTTCCCTTTTTATAAGAGAATATATCATTTTTCCCTGAAATTGAATATATTTACGCGAGCACGCATGCTCCGTCGCCCTGTCAGCCTGTTGTCAGCCTGTCACAGTCCGTTTTCGGACATCGTTGAGGGTGGACCGCGCGTCGGTGTTGGGGCGACTTAGTTCAATTATATATTAGTTTTTTAAAAGTTTATACTCAATTATAAATATTTTTATGACTAGAAATACTTAATTTAGTTAATATCTGTACACCGGTAACTGTAAATATTATATTCTAAATAAATTAATTTTTAAAGTGCCCAAAGAAGAAGAAATTTTCGCGGCGACGTTGATTAGTGAAATTGAAAAATGCATTTTTATATAATTTAGATGTGGAACGACCAACATGCTCTCGTTACTTAGATTTCGATAGTGTTTAATACCTATGTAATTTTATTGTTGCATATTTTTATTAATTAGTTGATACTGAATTTTATAATTATGTATTACAAAAAAACGCTGTTTTTATGAGTATGCCTTTATAAAATATTATTGGGGAGGGAAATATATATACAGATACTTACACTTAGGTACACTGTTATCAAATTAAATCAAACAATTTAAATAAATAAAAAAATGGTGCTTCCCTAAGTATAAATAACTATATAAAGACATTTTTGTTTTTGGGTTGAGTTTTGTTCTTTTTTTTATTTTAGACAAACTATCATCTAAAAAATGTAAAAATTTCAAATTGGAGAGGGGTTTCTCTACGTGATAAAGTAAAGAAATGAAGATATTTGCAGTAGAACCACAGTTACTAACATAGCCCAACGGAATATTACAGTGAAATGGCAATGGGCTGGCTATATAACTTGGAAAACAGATAAAAAATAGGAAGAAAGGTTCTCGAGTGGCAACCTCGTACAGGTAAGCGAAGTAGTACTCAACCTTTATTCCTCTTCACGTATTCTCATACGCTTTTCTTCACACACACACACACACACACACACACACACACACACACACACACACACACACACACACACACACACACACACACAGCACGCACACTCTCACACACACACCCATACACACACACACACACACACACACACGCGCACACACACACACACACACACATACACACATACACACATACACACACACACACACACACACACACACACACACACACACACACACACACACACGCGCGCGCGCGCGCGCGCGCACGCACAGACAAATAGGTCACAAATAATACTTACCTAGTACTATTAGGCAAGAATGAATTCTGTTGTGGTTTTTGTTAAGTCAGTGCAATTCACCATCTTAGGCTACATAACCACTTACCGATGGGATTGTAGTTGCTTTACTACTTGCTGGGTAAAAATAGTAAAAAAAAATGTACCCTGTGAATGTTTGCATTTAGATATAATTTTTCTAACTAACCATAAAAATATGATGAGAATATGTCTATAAGTATAAAGGTTGCCTCACACGGGACATTAATAATATAATATTATATATTTCATTAACTACGCATGAAAACTTTTAAAATCTCTGTATCCCGAGGTATGTTCATATTAAGAGGCTGAATAGAGCCACATTGATATGCATGGGGATCGTTTTGTAATTTTACATCGTTATCGAGAAAACATTGTACGTATTTCAGGTGGCGGTTTGCAAAACACGATTTCACAAAAATTCACTCAATAGAAAATAATTGCGAAGTTGCTTCTGAAAATACTTAAATTTTCAACGACATTTTTTTACGTGGCAGAGCCATGCTGCAGCTATATTACGAGTAGTAGTAGGTATAGTTGTAGCACGAATGGGTCGGCTCGACCGGGGAAGGGCCACGCTCTCACGGAATACCATGTAAAATAGCAGTTTAACCCTGCTGAGTTTGGTATGGTAAGTGTAGAGAACCGGAGAACCTTTTTACTGGAAACGAGGCATTACATCTTAGTCCTCACGGTTGACAACGCATCTACATTTTGATACGTAATCGAGAATAGATATAGATGTCTATGGGCCGTAGCAACCACTTACCATCAGGTGGACTGTGTGCTCGTTTGTCACCCTTATTCTATTAAAAAAAAACTTTCCGAGATTTCAGTAAAATAATGTTAAGTATTGTAAGCACTCCTACAATTACATATCTCATGTTAATAATGCTATTGGGCTATTTTGATTTTTAATAAAGTGATTTTACTTTATAGGTTAAATAATTTATTTACCCTTCTATATCAAGAACCGTTTTTCTGTCACTCCTATTGAATTAGACAGTGCTTGGTGAAATTTAGCATCTTTAGATGGATCAGAATCGCGCGCTGATCCGGTTGTTAGATATTGCAAAAATAATCGAAAATATTTATTTTTATTTTCATGCCGAAGACTACCTTGTTTTATTTTATTACGGTCAAATAATATTTATTAGGTAATTATGTGGGCTCCAGCCAGAGATTGCAAAAAAAAGCAATCTTTATTTAAAATATATTTAAATTAAAATAATAATTACAATTAATTCTTATAACTAAGTGAGGTGACTCTAATTCGATGTTTGAATCTAGAATGATTTCACACGGTAAAATATTAGAATCAGGTAATGTAGGACACTAGACACGTTATGCTGACACGGCGCCTCGTGATTGTCGTAAGCCGATGCAACGCAGCAGATTGCCTGGATTAGGGCTGCGTAACACCTCCCCCCGAAGAACAGCGGCTATGGAAGACCTTGGTTGTGAATTGAGCTGGGAGTTGATCGGGATTAATCTTCTCAGTGTCTGGAATAGCGTATACCCTTAATGATTTAGGATGGTCCTCTTCTGTGTTTCTTTGCGTAACTCCAGTTGGCTTCGGCTTGTATTTTCTATATAGTACGCATAGAATCAGTGCACCTGCACTTATTATAAATGCGTAAAATGGTATTGTAGTATGGTATAGACTGTAGTCCTCGTTTCTCCATAGATTTATTGGTGCTTGCTGGGATATTTTAGTGTTCGTTGCATGAAGATGTTGAAGGTTTATTGAATTTAGTTTATATGCCGATGCAGGAGATGGGATGCTGGTGTTTTCCTCAGGTATGTCCATTAGCTTTAAAGCTTGTCCCTTCAATCGATCTTTAGTGTTTGAGATCAAGAATAGTGGCGTTTCTATATAGCATTTCAGAGGGACAATAACGAGATAACTACCTTGAAGTATTTTGTAGAGATCTTGTCCACAGGATAGATGTACTTTCGTTGGTGTGGGGAAAGTGATGGTGTAGTGCTTGTCGTCCAGTTCTTCGTAAGCTGGTTTATCTAGGGTGACCGTGAACGGGTTACATACTGCATTCGTTTGTTGTTTGGTGATGAGGTGATGGATGCAATCAGGGGATGGTTGACCTCTCAGGCTCCGCTTTTCCTTACAGATGTACCATTTACTGGTCTTCGGGCATTCTGCCTCTATGTACTGAAAATCTTTCTGATAAATGGCTAGGAATGGAAAGGGTGGTGTGAGGATTTCGTGTTTCTTGTTAGGAACAATAGATAACTTATACATATCATATATATGGGGTAATAAAATTGGGAACTTAAATACTATTACTATTTCATTTCCTACATAATATGAACCTAATCTAATAATATCATAATATTCTCTTATATCTAAATCTCCTACCTTTTTACTTCCATAAAGTCGGGTTGCCCTATTAATCATTATTCCGATAGATTCTAAATTAATTATAGAGTGGTGCATAGTGTTAGCTCTTATAAATGCTAAGTTATTCTGTAACTTAATTAATTCCTGTGAAATGGAATCAACGTTATCACTAAGGATCATTAATACTTGTCCAAAATGGGCATATTTAATTAGGTCATAGTCTCTGGTAGCCTCGGATTGATTTATTTTACCTATTAATATTTCTAATTTATTTTGATTATCCACAATGCTATCTATTATTTTGGAGTATTGATTTGTTAAATCTTTAGTTAAGCTTACATGATTATTAAATTCCGTAACGATTTTATTTTCGTCTTCGCGGATGGATTTTACAGCGCGATTAAAATGATCTGCATCTGTATAATCAAGGTTACCGGTTATACTTTTTATGATGGAACCGAGACCATCTACGAGTCCTCTTTTCTCGCGGTTCGTTTTAAAGCTTCTCAACTGTATGGTGACACTTTCAAGCTTATTTTTAAGATAATCAATATGAGGCTGAAATAAGGAATTAGTAATGTTGTTAAGGTTAGGGCTAATACTGATTAACTGTATTTTAACTGAATTTACTTTATCTTCTAATTCTTGGAGATTAACATATTACAAAAATGCATGGTAGTGGGATAGGATTCGAGCGGGGCCTAATTTAAAGGGTAATATACCAGGTCCATCACTAAAACTTTCAAGTCTTATCTCCTGCATTAGAGCTGGTCCCAGAAGGAGATGAAGTACCAGGAGAGTCCTGTAACAATTGGTTCGTTTTAGGTATTCTCTTCAATCGAGTTTTTGCTACGGGACCTCGTTTTTTCTTTGTATAAATGTGAATTGGGAGATTTGCCATTACTGTGTCGTGTGTGTATCGAGGAGCTAATTTCTGACGGGATGCGAATGGATTCTTTATAAAGATTTGTTGTTCCGGGGAATATTCAGCTTCCTGTTCTCGGTTTTTATTGCGAGTATCAGTCAAGTCTTTACGCATGTCATTACATAGGTCGTGAATAGTTTTATAGGTGTCAGTCATTCTGTCTTTATGGTTTACGACGTACTGTTGAAGTAAGTGGGCGGACAGATCTATGTCAAAAGGATCGCGAGGGTCAAAATGTCCTGTAATTACTTCTATTGGTTTGCATTTTGTGAAGCTATGTATACTATGATTGTAAGCTAATAGAGCATAGGGCATAAGGTTAATAGCGGATTCATTCTTTTGATTTATCTTTAAAATACGGAGATGTTCTAGTATGGTGGCGTGAAATCGTTCAACGATACCATTTTCGTTGGGTGCATGTGGGGCTACTCTATGGTGCTGAATTTTATGAAGTCTAACGAATTCTGCAATAAGCTGGTTGGTAAACTCAGGGCCGTTATCGGAAACTATGGTAATTGGAATTCCATGATGTGTGCAGAAAATCAGTAAAGCTTGTACTACACTGACAGCAGTGCCGTCTCGCAAATAATACGCCTGAGCATATTTAGAAAAACTATCAACTATTGTCAAATACTTTTCCCCTTGAATTGTTAATAGATCTACGTGAACTAGTTCAAAAGGCTTAGAAGCTGGTGGTACAATTTTAAATTTCTGTTTAACTGGATTGCGGTCGTATTTAGCTTGTCCGCATACTGTACAGTCATTAATAAATTTAGTAACGTGCTCTCTCATTTTCGGCCAGTAATATTTGCGGGACAAAGCCGAGAAACACTCGTTAATGCCTCGATGGTTCGTCTTTCCATCGTGATATTTATGAATGATTTCTTGCTGTCATAAATACTCCCTAACGTTTTCCAATTCACTTTTTGTTAGAAAAAGATTAAGAGATGAACTTTTAAAAGACTTTTGTATGATTGGTATGACAGTGTACATTGCAGAGTTTGGATTAATGAGTAATCCTGTCCTAATTTTCGGATGGACGTATTCTTTTATAGCATTAATGACATCCTCTTCTATGTTTGATTGAGCTATTTGTATCGTAATGCGTGTGTGTGTTTCGAATGGTTTAGTGATAACTGGTCTAGCTTTTATGTCGCCTACTATATTTAAGATTATCTGCTTAGTGAACTTATTTAGCGGTTCGTAAGAAATGGGAACCTCGAGGATGGGGTTTTCTTTATCTGTATGAACGGTGATAGTTCTGGAATCATCTGCGGCTTCGGTAGCCGTTATAGTCCTAGAGTCATCTAAAGTGTGTACCCCTTCGGAGGGATTAGGTAAGATGGAAAGCAGTTCATCTATTATGGGTCTTAGCTCGTCGTTGTGAAGTTCGATGCGCGATAGTGCATCGGCATTCGTATTACACTTGCCTTGCTTATATACGACAGTAAAGTCATATTCACTCAGCTTAAGGCGCCATCTGGTTAGACGCGAATTGGGCTCTTTTAAGCTCATAATCCATTGTAAGGGTTTATGGTCTGTAATAATTTTGAATTTACGGCCGAATAAATAGGGACGGAAATACTTAGTCGCCCATACGATAGCTAAAAGTTCCTTCTCTATCGTGCTATAGTTACATTCGCTGGAGTTAAGTGTACGAGAAGCATATGCAATGGGTTTGTCTGAACCGACTGTCCCCTGTGATAAGACTGCGCCAATCGCCACGTTTGAGGCATCGGTTGTCAAAATAAAATCTCTACTGAAGTCTGGATACTGTAAAATTGGGTCATTTGTTAAGAGAGTTTTACAATGTTCAAAGCAGTTAATATAATTTTGATCTAACGTTATCTTTGATCCCTTTTTAAGACATTGAGTGAGTGGTTTTGTGAGACGTGCGAAGTCTGGTATAAATTTTCTATAGTATCCTAGAAGTCCTAGAAAACGCTTAATTTCGGTTGTAGTTTTTGGCAGTAGGTATTTTTCGATGGCTTTACTTTTGTCTGGGTTGGGTTTAACCCCGTTTTTACAAATAACATGACCTAGAAACTCGGTTTCCACCTTCAAAAACTCTGATTTATCCATCTGAATTTTGAAGTTGGATTCCCGTAGCCTTTTGAATACTTTTTCCAGATTTGTCATATGTTCTTGTAAGGATGTACTGAAGACAATTATGTCATCTAGATACACTAAACAAATTTCGTTCTGTAAGTTCTTTAATACGTTGTCCATCACCCTTTGGAAGGTTGATGGACTATTTTTCAGGCCCATTGGCATCCTGAGAAATTCATAATGCCCATTCTCTACATTAAAAGCAGTTTTGTGAATATCCGCGGAATCCATTTCTACCTGATAAAATCCACTGGCCAAATCGAGCGTGGTAAAGTACTGACATTTGCCCAGTTTATCTAGCACATCGGTTATCTTAGGAATAGGATATTTGTCATCGACTGTCTTTTCGTTCACCTTCCTGAAGTCAACAACAAGACGCCATTTTATTTTGCCGGAAGCGTCCGCCTTTTTGGGTACAATCCAAATAGGAGAGCTCCAGGCAGAATCGGATGGTCTAATTATATTTTGTTCGAGCATCTTATTGATTTGGTCCCGGACTTCCTGTCGGTGGACATACGGGTATCTGTAGCTCTTAGTATGTACGGGGATTTCATCATGTGTTTTAATTCTATGTTTGATCTTGTTGGTGAATGTTAAAGGTTCACCATCAAGGTAAAACACGTCGGCATATGAGGCGCATAACCGTTGTAGGTTTGCTAGCTCTTCAGGATTAAGATGATCGGTGCGAAGACGGGCTAAAACATTTTTAGCGCGATCCGATAACGTTTCAGTAAACTGGCACTCGACATTATATATTTCGGCTTCTATCGGACGGTCCATTGAAAAAATTACATCATTTGAGCTGTTATTGGTAATTTCGACCCAACCACGATTATTAATTACTTTCGTTATACAATCAGAGATTATGCAGTTGCAAATTATTTGATTTTCAACTACTACGTCACCGTCCTTTGAGTTTATAGGCAACCTAACTAATTTTGATGACTGCGCGGGTATAATTTCCTCATATAAATTTGCGTTACGTGAGTCATACATTTCGATTGGAATTTTTGCGTTACGAGTAATAAGTAATTTATTTCTAAGATCGATATTAGAACCCCATATGTCTAGTAAATCAAACCCTATCAGTCCGTCAAAGTAATTATGAAATTTATAAATGAACAAGGTTATATTATCTCTTTCATTAAATTCTAAAGGGCATGGGAGAGTTATAGAATAATTATTTTTACTTGTCGCGTGAACATTGGTGACTTCGAATGGGTCATAATTCAGTGAAATATGGCTAAAATATTTTCGTACAGCTTCGAGACTAATAAATGATTGGTTTGCGCCGGTGTCTATTAAGAATTTCAGTGGGGGATTACTTGTCTGAATGTAACCGAGTTGCCTTTGTATGTGGAAATTGACTTCTATTTTTGTTTTTCTGAATTGGGGCACTTCCGAAAATCCTCATTGTTAGTCGGGGTGAAACTAGTGTCTACTTCCTCTACGATAGGAGCTTCCGCGTGGTTATACGGTTGCTCGTATCCATAGTTGGGATATTGTTCGTAAGAATAATACTCCTGATTATCGTTATAGTCAAGATAGTCGTATTCATAGTACGCGTCGGTGCTGTAGTCGTAGTCAAAATCAGTCTCGTTAAAGTTTACCTCCCGTGTCTTAAAGTAATTGCTCGGCGGTGGGTTGCCAAACCGTCTCCAGTCATGTCCAGTCGGTGGTAAGGGTTTTGTAACAAATGGAGTAATACCGCTCATAGGAGAAGGGCGCATGTTATTATTTAAGTTGAAGCCCTGTGGTTGTTGAGGTCTATTAGGAAGCTTAAATACATTGCTCTGGGGGTTATAATTTGGTGGAGGAGCACGCATCATCTGTTGCGTACGAGTGGGACCGCGTGGTTGATGCACCTGGGGTGGTAAATTGGGTCTCCAACCCTGTGCAGCATGCGGTTGCATAGGTGGCTGTCTAAACGAGTTCAGCATATTATTACCCTGTGGTCTAGGTAGCGGCGGCATGTTAAACGTGGTAGGTTTTGGAAGGAAATTATTTAATGGTAGGCTATGTGAAGGTTGAGTCCATTCCTTCTTGATCTGACTGCCTTCATTTCGCTGTTGGAGGTAAAGGGTGTTTAATTCCTCCTGTACGAATTCAAGTGCTTTCTCCATACTTTCGGGACGCATACATCTTATTCTAGACCCTAGGGGGTCTTTTAATCCGCGTAAATAAGCTTGCAAGGTCAGTTTTTTATAGAGTGCGCGCTTAGCTTCAATTGTCGTACTAATAGTTTCATGTAAAGTGACATAGGTCATTATTGTACTAAATAAACTTTGAACTCGCTCGTAAAATTCTTGCGGGGTACTGGACCCTTGGGTTTGTAATGATAAATCGCTGTATAATGCGGTTTCGTCGCGATGGTCGGCGAAGTTATTTATAAGAGCGCTTTTGATGCCGGCCCAGGTTTCGGGTATTCCATTTGAATTTATTAGCCTAGCCGCGGGCCCAGTTATTTTATTTAAAATCCCGTTAATGAGAGAAAGATTGGCTAGTTCGTATCCGGGCTCATTTCTTACGTGAGCTAACACAAGTTGATCGCACAGGTTAATAAAGCGCGTAAGGATGTACGGGTTACCGTCAAATTCGGGCAAAACTCTAAGTGACTTATAAACTAGGTCTATTTCATTTGATTGTGCCATACTATCGGGTTCCAAACCTCTGTTCTCGTCTATAATACTAAGCTTAGAAGTCCTACTACTATCTAACCTAACGTTCCGTGTTCCCCTTGGATGGAAAATTTTGGAAGCTTTATCCTAACACAGTTATATGTAAAACACAGTAAAATACAACAGGATATAAATGTATATAAAATTAGGATAGAGTAAAAAAAAATAATTACGGAACTAGGAAGGGTAAGGATTGAAAGATTCAAGCACTTACAGCATTACTTCTTTTTGCGGAATCGATGCCTGGATTCGCCTCTGGACTGGTGCTCCCGTAGATTCTGTATCTTCTTGGTCAATCTTGAATAACTGACTCTACTTTAGAAGATCCTACCGACTGCGCCAATTATGTGGGCTCCAGCCAGAGATTGCAAAAAAAAGCAATCTTTATTTAAAATATATTTAATTTAAAATAATAATTACAATTAATTCTTATAACTAAGTGAGGTGACTCTAATTCAATGTTTGAATCTAGAATGATTTCACACGGTAAAATATTAGAATCAGGTAATGTAAGACACTAGACACTTTATGCTGACACGGCGCCTCGTGATTGTCGTAAGCCGATGCAACGCAGCAGATTGCCTGGATTAGGGCTGCGTAACAAGGTTATAAAGCAAGCATTTACAAAAATTTTCATTGTTTTGTTATTCTATTGTTTACAGTTATTATCACGTCTTAGCTTTACACCAAGAATTACATTAGAAATTCTTGATGCGATGCGATGTAACGTGCATACTTTTTTCATCAAGAACTATAATATATATATATATATATATATATATATATATAATTGTTTTTTTTTACCAGTAGAGTTTCAACACAATCTTAAAAAAGTTCAATGAATTAAAAATATGCCGATAATTATATAATTTCAAGTCAGTGTTTTACCTTTAAAGATCAGTTATAAAGAGCCAAAATTCTTATTTTCATTTTGATTAATTTAATTCGAGAATACAATAAATGTGAAAGGGCTTTTATGTGCAATAATAATTTTCATCAAAAATAACATAGACTTATAAAAGTCATATACACGGTCAATCATACTGAATATAATCAATTGTACTACAAAATATTTAAAAGACTATTTCCAATATAATGACCCGAATATCATCATTAATGTTTGACTGGCACACTTAAAAGTTTTATCACATGGCTAAATGATTGACTATTATATTATGATAAGGTCACGCTTTTCTATAAAAAGTTTCAAGAAATTTTAAATCACGGACCTATTAACAAAATTATGTATAATTAAGAAAAATTACATTAAAAAATATGTACATTCCTCATACGTGAGGTGGCGCGTTAGACAAACGGACTTCACTCAGCGTAGGCTGACGCCGAAACAACAGTTTTAGTGGAAACGAACTTTGATACGATATACCGATTAAATTAATGTATAACCTATTATGCCATTCATAACTAAACTAATAAATATTACACGAGAAAATAAGTAACTTTGTTAACATAATAAGATGAAAGAGAAATCGAAGTCTCAAAAATATTTCGTCATAAATAATGAAAACCACATAGCATTTTAAACCAATAATCTGCCCTGACAGTGCTGCTTGGTTAAAAAAATAATTGTGGCTGTTATTCCCCATTAACACGACACTATTGAGAAGAAGAACTTAGTCGTACATATTATGTGCAAAAATTTCGAAATTGAATTTGACCATTACGATTATATTTTATTATGTATAATCGTAATATTTTTCATACAATTTGATAAGCACGAATGGGTCGAACTGGGGAAATACCACGTTCTCATAAAATACCAGCGTAAATTAGAAACTCAATGCTGCTGTGTTTCGTATGGTGAGTAGAGAGAACCGGAGATCTTTTTTATTAGAAACGAGACATTCCATCTTAGTCCTTAGTCCGTAGATGTCTATGAGCCACAACATCCATTCATCATTATGTGGACTGTATGCTCATTTGACTTCTTTATTCTATTAAAAATATAACGGCGCACTAAATCTGGGTCTATAAAAACGTCCCACTAATGGTAAAAGATCATATGTTTATATCATATATGCTATTGTCATATGTATATACCATGTATACTTTTCACTGCACTCAAGCAACCAAGTTAAGCTTATGTAATGATTTAAAATAAACATATATATTTTTTATTAATATATATGCGATTTAAAATTGCTACGTGACATTTGAATCATGGAATTCCATCTTCCGCGGGTTGCACAACACAATCTGGTACTGACACTTAATTTCCTTCACGTTCACTGCTCGTGTACGTGGAGAATTATTTCTACGGCTGTAACTCGCTAAACCAGCACCGCCAAAACGTTATTAAATTGTACAGTTAAATTGTGTCTATTTAATTTTGACGTAGTAAAGCCACAGAGCAGCTATTTATGGTTATAGTACGATCAAGTCGGCTGAACCGGGAAAAAACAACGCTATCACAGATTACCACTGTAAAATAGCAGCCCGATACTGTTGCGTGTCATACGCTGAGTGTAGAATCCAGCAGGGTTAGTATTGACCCCGGAACTAATTCTGGCCAAGCATTCTTCCTTTTCTAGAATTTGAATAACTTTTTGGCGGGTAAAAAATTTAATACCCGGGTTAGAATATTTTTGAGACAGTTTTCTTTTTTATAGAATAGGGTAACAAACATTGAGTTATATGTACTACGTACTAGAAAAGCCATTCCAAACAAAAATTGTGTCCTACTCTATGTCGCGACTATTTATCCCGCGCATGCGCGAAGACTTTAATTTGATATAAAATAAGATATTAATATAAAATAAATATAAGAATTGATTTAATCTAAACAAACGTATTATATTTCTAAATAAAATGTAATAATAATTATTTTATGGACTTCACAAATCTTCAATTTACTCAATATTTCGTTTGTACGGATTGCACTACAGTTCAGTTGGACATAGGTCAATGTTCGGAATAGCTTCTCTAGTACGTAGTACATATAACTCAATGGTAACAAACGAGCACATAGTCCACTTGATGGTATGTGGTTGCTATGGCTCATAGACATCTACATCTATCCTTGTTTGCGAATCAAACTGCAGATGCTTTGTTATCTGTGAGGACGAAGATTGAATTCCTCTTTTCAAGTAAAAAAGGTCTCCGGTTCTCTACACTCACCATACGAAACACAGCAGTTTCAAACTTCTATTTACGCTGGTATTCTGTGAGAGCGTGGTCCTTCCCCGGTCGAGCCGACCCATTCGTGCCACAACTATACTACTAATATAGCTGCAGCATGGCTCTACCACGTAATTGAAAATGCCTTTGAAGAATTGGTTGCCTCGTGTCCAGCTTATTACTTCAAGAAGTTCTTCAATAAACTGCCACTGTGTTGGATAAGATTGAATCAAAAGGTGATTAGTACCTTGATTAAAAGAAATAAAAAAAATATGGAAAAAATTAATTAACATATTTTATCAAAATTGGCAATTTCATAGGTAAATACCTATTATAAGAAATCATTAAGAAATGTAGATATTACAGATCTTATTTTAACAATATAGCAAATTATTTATTACAACAATATAATAATTATAAAATCTACCACTATTATGAAATGCTACAACTAATAAAATATACTAGAGTTAACTTGTGCATTATGCTTATTAAATAATTAGTAATTAGTAGTTGTAATCATAGCAGTAGTAGTAGTAGTAGTATTATTTAAAATAGTTCATAAAATATTACCTAACAGTAACAGTAAAATCCTACACCCCAACTAGTTCTTTAGGTGTCTTAAGATAGGACTATGGGAAATACTACAATGACCTATGTAATGTCTATGAATAAACATTTCGTTTACGCTAGGCGTCAAATATCGAAACCGGTATCAGTAAGCAGCGTCAAATACGAGACGTCTAATACTGTGATCGTAAATCCACGCATCAATTGTGACGATTAAAGAAAATCCTCACTACAACCGGAGGGATCCATCGCAAGAGTAACCATGGCGAAATAGAAAAAAAGAAAGAGACATTTATTTAGCACATACACCCAAAAACGGGCAAATTTATACACATAGAAATAAAATACACACAAAATAGTATTAAATAACGACACAAAAACCAGTCGATAAACAAATGCATAAGTTTGTTGTCTTGCAATACTTGCGTGACTGTTGAAGCTCGGCGGCCAGATGTTTTCTTCAACACATCCCTTGTGCTCTCTGAAACAAAGATTTTCCTACGGTAGCTGACTGTTATGGATGTTGGTGAGTTTCACCATTTAAACATCGGTTTGCTATACACAGTGTGACAAATAATATTATCAAGATTTTAAATGACTGAAACATCCAAGAATGCTAAATAATTATTTACCACTAGCTCCATTCTCCATTGTATTTTAGAGTTTAGGTAGTAAAAATAATCTAAAATGCAGTTACATTTTTAGATGGTAAAAATGTGAAAGTTGTCTACGTATAGTTTATAGGATTTACAGGAGTTTTAAAGCATCCGATACGTCGGGAATCAAAAGTTAAAATTAAACGCGATAAAATTCGTAAAATTAGTTTCATGAAATGTGTAGTATTCGTTTAAATATAAGAAATCGAAATATTAAATATTGACACAAGTCTTGCGTTTTCCGGTAATGTATAAAATAATTATTACAACTTGGATTAAATTATAAGGCTCCGAAACTTTGCGCTTTAGAAAACTGACGCAATAAAACTTTGTAAGCGTTGGTGCGACACATCAAATTATTACTCTCCCTCACGCGAGGCTTGTAATTTAAACGCATATAAACTCGGTTGACTTAGCTGTTTGATTCTTGCAGAGGTCGATGAATTTATTCAATTATGTAATAGAATAGCATGTTATTTATTTTGCTCATTGCTTAATAGGTACTTATCAAATGTCACTTGAAAGTAAACAATCGTTTTAAAAAATACCTCTGAACTGGAAATAAATGGCAAGAAACCCAGAGGTTTTTGAAGTGAAAACTTCTTTAGCGGCGTTGTGCACTTTCTTCGTAATGAGTAAAAAATATTAAACTCGCGTCAGGTCGCGTGTCCTGATCGAAAATTCGTAAGACGGACGGAGAGTAGACAGCCGGCACGGCGTAGGAGAGGAAGTAAGTTAGGTTAAATTAATTTTCATTTATTAATTAATATAATTTATTTATTAAGATTAGGTTTCGATCGAGTCTACTGTATTGCTTGACGAAATTATTAATAAAGATACATATGTACTTACACATTATAGATGTAATATTTGTAATATGTTTTATACTTTATAGCATTAACCTACATTTTCATAACATCACAATAAGCACATGTGCGGTGTAGGTTTACCAAACAAATAATTTCGAATGAAAATAAATGAAATAAGATAATAATAAATAATCTCCGCCATTCCAGAATATCAAAAATGCACAACGTTAATATTCAAGTTTTCACTTCTGCCAGCACTCCCGGAGTGCAACCCGTCGTTTTTTTTTAATATAAGTCTACATTATAATACAAGGTGGTGAAGTTATTTTTCTGCCAAGGGGTCCGTCTAGGTAGGTCCTATATCTGCTGACAAATGGTTATGCTTTCATTGCTGTAAATGGTCTGAATGTATAGAGAACAAGTACTATTACTGGCTATGAGGCATTCTATCTTAGTCCTCAGAAATGACAATGCTTCTATAGCATTCTATGTTTGCAGTTGGCTACATGTGTCTATGGACTGCAGTAGTCACTAGTAAGTGACTACTGCAGTCCATAGACACGTCATCAGGTGTACGTTCTTTCGACAAACGAACTTACAGTTCGTTTGTCGAACGAAGTAAGAAGAAAAGCGATCTACTTACGTTTACCTAAGATTGCTCTTTTTTATATGAAACTCATACGCATCGTTAGTTGCGTTATTGTTCTGAAGTCTGGACAATATTTTTACTATTTGTTTTTCATAACAGTTACAAAAAATATTTAAAAAAATAATATTTATTAAATATTTTATAAATATGAACATGCGGTAATAACGATTATTAAAGAAAAATCCCACCCAAACTCGCACAACAAAACAACCCGACTCTCATTAAATATTTTTCAAACGACTTCAAAAAAGGAGGAGGTTCTCAATTCCTCGTAAACTTTTTTTATGTATGTTCAAAGATTACGCAAAGACGGCTGAACCGATTAGATTGTTTTGTTTCAAAGGGTATAGGTACTTCCCACGACAATAAATCAACATTAAATTATTCTCATTTTGAAGTCCATTTTACAAACTTTTAAATTTACCACTTGTAGCTTATTAATGCTTTATTTAGTTCGCAAGTGATTAAATTTAAGATATTCTTTTTTATTTTTAAGAGTTTTAACTATTCATAAGCATTGTTATATTTTTTGTGTGCAAGTGACAAGAGTGCAGGAAATGAATAGTTTTTTTTTATAGAATATGGGTGACAAACGAGCACACAGTCCACTTGATGGTAAGTGGTTGCTGTGGCCCATAGACATCTAAATTTACCCTCAATTACGAGTCAAAATGCAGATGTGTTGTCATCCGTGAGGACTAAGATGGAATGCCTCGTTTCCAGTAAAAAGGGTCTCCGGTTCTCTACACTCACCATACGAAATACAGCAGCGTTAAGCTGCTATTTTACGCTGGTACTCTGTGAGAGCGTGGTCCTTACCCGGTCGAGGCGACCAATTCGTACTACAACCATAATATAGCTGCAACATGGCTCTACCATGTAAAAAAGTATTAGAGTGTTAGAGTTATATTCACAACAAAAAGTTCTTTAATTTCACCAATAAAGTAACAAATCAAAATTATCTTTATATTAAATATATAATTTCAAGACCTTTAATTTCAAGAATATTCATACTATTTTTAGTTATAAAATAACAAAATATGCGTATCGTTAAAATTCATGCCACCGTTAAATTTGAAAGAAAAATTCTCGCCAGCCAGTACGAGTATAGTTTTATTTTTATTACTTTTCTTTGTTGTTAGTCACGAATCATGCTCAAAACAAATGTTTACGGTTTATTTATTATTTTACAATGCATTAGGAAAAAATAAAAATAAAATTATAATTAACTACGGATATTTTTACCATTTTTAATAGAATAAGTGTGACAAAACGACCACATTGACAATAAAATAAAATTGTTACATTCTACACTATTATTTTTATATTACTCGGGTTTCTCTATGTTATATTTGTAAATGATTACAGTAGTCTAATATCAATGTCTAGGAGAAATATTATGATATGTTATTGTTTGTTATTTATTTACAAATAAAATCATTTTTAAATGGTTCTTAATTTGTTTGGTTTATTAATAAATATTTTCACTATAAAGCCCAAAATTGATAAACATTTTCCTAGTACAAAATGTTTAATCTGGTATCGTAATAGGTCTTTATTGATCGTTTATAATTCTAGAAGCGAGATTCGAATTCAAATGCGTAAACAAATTTCAGCAACAACTTCTTTCTTACTTTTTTCACTTTTCTTAGTTTTCTAGTTTATCGGCTTATAAAAGTCCCCTGCTGGACATGGGCCACTCGAGTTGTAAGTAGGATTTGTTTAAATCGTCATCCTTGGCCAACCCCGCCTGTGAAGCGTCGGACGAACTGACTGTCTCGTTTTCCGTATAGGTATTTTACGTTCATCATCATCATTACAGCCTTTCATAAGTCCAATGCTGAACATAGGCCTCCCCCAGGGAATGCCACATAGCACGGTCCTGAGCCACCTGCATCCATCGACTTCCTGCATGTCCATTCTTAAATAATATAGAATAAGGTTATATTACAATAAGTTAAATATATTTATATTATAAAATATAGTAACAATAAATTCAATTAACAGTGGTAGAGCCACGCGGCAGCTTTTGCTGTCGCACGGATGGGCCGGCTCGAACCGGTGGTGGTACCACGACCTCACAGAATACCAGCGTGAAAGTAGAGGTTTACCTCTGCGTTTTGCTTGGTGAGTGCAGGTGGCCGGAGGCCCTTTTTACTGGAAATGAGGCATTCCATCTTAGTCCTCACGGGTAACAACGCATCTGCATTTTGATTCGCAAACGAGGATAAATGTAGATGTCTATGGGCCGCAGCAACCACTTACCATCAGGTGGACTGTGTGCTCGTTTGTCACCCATATCCTATAAAAAAATAAAAAAAAAAGTATAAAAGTCTCAGCCACGGGGAACTTTATTTTTGTATACGCGGCAACATTGAATGGCGTCATTCATATTTTGTGATTTATTTATGGCTCGTGTTATTTTATGTTGAAATTTCGAAATTGTATGATAGTTACTGATAGTATGTAATCCCATTGTCTTTCTTATTTCTTGTAGAATTATTTTTACACAGTTTCACGATCTAAACTGGTATTTTACTTCGGATTATGATAAAAATTTAATAAATCATTCGATATGTCCACCTCACACGTTGCCTGCAACGCGACTGGCTCGGGTACGCCGATTAGGGCGTAGTATTTGTTGCCGCATTTGACAAGAGCGCCGGCAGTATGTAGTCAGAGCGCGCGATGACTTGACAATAATCTAAGTTAAAGGTATTGTTTATTCCTTCATCGTGACAAAACATTTTTTTCATTGCACAGTAATAACGTTTTTAATAATATAAAAAAGTTAATATAGAAAATATCTTTTAAACAGAAAAAGCTCTATATCGGTATATTCTGCTATAGCTATATACCGAGAGCCGTGGGGCTTATATCACAGTACGCAATCGACGCGGGTTCAATCCCCGATGGCACCCATGAAATTGTCAATTGCAGTTTTAATTCGTAAATTTCTAGGTGCTCGACGGTGAAAGAAAACATCGTTAGAAAACCGGCATGTCTGAGAAAATAACTACGAATATTTCGTGGATATATGAAGTCCGCCAACATGCAATGGGGGCAAGAGAGAAAGGAGAAGAGTAATTGCTCCGTAGCCGTCTCAGAAATGAGAATAGACTTGTAAACACCTGTAGAATGTATAAAGCATGTAAAATAACGTCACTTGCTTATTATACATTGATCGCAATTGGGAAGGACCACGCTCTCACACAATAGCAGCGTAAAATAGCAGCTTAATGCTGCTGCGTTTCGTAAGGTGATTGTAGAGAACTAGATACTTTTTACTGGATACGAGGCATTCAATCATAGTCCTCGGGGGTGACTACGCAACTGCATTTTAATCCTAATCGAGGATAGATGTCTATTGATTACAGTATCCACTTACCCACCAGGTGGACTGTGTGATCGTTTGTCAGTCTTATTAAGTGGCGAAGCTTGCGAAATCACTTATTGATTGCACGATGTCTGTCCGTCTGTCCGTCTGTCCGTCCGTCTGTCCGTCTGTCCCACGATTATCTCGAGAACGGTTTTCGAATTTTCAAATTCTGTTTTCAGCAATCGATTACTGATCACCCAGGCATCTGAACCTCCTATTTTGAATTTTTTTTTTCCGTTAGAAACCGCTACAAAGCTGATTGCTTCGCCACTTTGCTATGCTGTTAGCTTGCTAGGTTTTTCTATAATAAAATCACTATGTTCTTATAGGTTATATATAAATTAATATATATTCAGAACATCAACAACAATATAGACACAAAAACACTTGCTTTAGGCGGTATTTGAATCGGCGACCCGCAGCGCCACAACTAAGCGCTTAGCCACCCAACGCCTTGGAATATAATTATATATTGGCTTAAAACTGGAGGTGTAGCCTATTTATTTCAATATTCATTTAAATCGGTTCAGCTGTTTTCGAGAAATCACGTTACCATTCACAATAAAACATACACGTTGAATATAAAACCCCCTCTTTGGTTGAAATTGGTTATAATTTAAAATTGTTATAGTCGTATTTCCTAAAGCAAAAACTTATGTGGAAAGACTTTTAACCACGATAAATCTATATAATATAGCTGAAAGCTTGTCAAATCTGCTTAAACTGAAGCTGAATGCATAACTTGTGAAATAGCAAATTACGAATGGGCCCGAGCGCCTTGCGGTCTGTGGGCAAGCAATCCGTTTGACGTAATGCTCTCGTCCATGACATGTGTTGTTTCGACACAGTGCCTCGTGTAAACGGTTAGTATTTTAATACAGTTTACAATATTCTTTTGAAACTGCTGGCTTCAACCGTAAAGTAAACTAAACTCAAGTAAACTAGAAGTAAGCTTGACGGCTCCCTGGCGCAGTGGCTTAGCTATGAGTTGCTGCGCTAAGGGCCTCGGGTTCGAATCCCGGACGGAACAAGTATTTGTATGGCCTACAACTAATTGTTCCGGGTCTGGATGTTTGTCCTTGTGAAATTTATGTATGTAAACTACACCACGATACAGCAAAAATCCTAGTGTGGAGGTAACTTTTTTTTAATGAATAAAGAATGATGAAAGAAGAACTAGAATGGGTAGTTGTTAACTTGGGCTTGTGAAATCCCTTCCTTCACTCAAAAGGGGACAAAAAAAATTAAACGGCCATAAAAAGCAAAGGGCTAAGGCTAAAGATTTAAAATGATCAAAATAATTTCAACATAAAAACTAGTAGTTGGTGCTAAAACTTAGTGTATAGAAGAAATACAGCATTTCATCCACTGACGTGTCATATCAGTCGAAATTCAAATCGTTATATATCGTTCTAGAACGCTCTTGAATTCGCTCTAGGATTGTTCTTTTTTCTATGAAACTCATACGCAACGTCAGTTGCGTTATTATTGTGAAGTCTAGACAATATTTTTACTATTTGTATTAATAACATTTACAAAAAAAATGATTAAAAAATAAACTAGAAATGGAAGCAAGAAAAACAGTTGTAATTTTTTACCCATTTTATTACACTATAATCGTTAGATGTTAGAATAAGGCAAAGTTACTGGCTGTACAATTATTTATTTTAAATGTTTACTAAATATTTTACGAACATGAATAATAACGATTTAAAAAAAAACACCCAAATGCGCTCAATAAAACAACCCGACTATCATTGAATGTTTTTAATGCTTTATTTATTTCGCATGAGTAGTGTTCGCGTAAATATATGAAATTATTACTTAGAGTATTTTTAGATTATCTCACAATTTCTTCAAACTTCGTATTTGAATTGTTAATTTATTAGGGTTTCTGTTAGATACGGTAACACTTATATAACAATTGTATAATAGAGATGATAAGGAATGAATTGATATACGAGTACGTACTACTACACGCCACATTATGTGGTGGGCCCATAATCCATATAAAAAGAAATAGTCTCCCTTGCAATGTTTATAATAATTGGTATTATTTTATAAAATGGTATACCATACTACATTTTTTCCGTTAAATATTACAAATTCGAAGCAGGGTACACAGCGAAATGTGAAAAACGACAAGCTCCGTGTAAGAATGAAGAAAATTTTAATTAATGTAATATTTTATGTCTATATTTTTTTTTGACATTATTGTTTAAATTTTTATAGTTACTTAGGAATGTTATTTTAAATGTTTAAAATGTCAACATTTTTTTTGTATAAAATTTTTTCGAATGTTAATTAAATGAACATTATGAATTTTAATATTTAAATATGAATTAGCGGGACAAAAGTAATTTTGCGTGATTGTACACACTCGTATAATGAAAGTACTCTTATTATTTTACTCCAGTAAAAATAATGCAGACTGCATTTCTTATTCTAGCTTCTGACAGAGATTACTAAGTACTAAAGCTCGTTGTGCCAAAGCACATCAAATGTCCCTTAAGATTATAGACACCCTCTGCAGCCATTGCCATGCGTTCTGATTTCATGTGACAGATTGTGCTATATTGATTGAGAACTGTAGTTGATGTTTGGGCTGTGTTGATGTAGCTAAATCTCAATAAAACGATTTTTAACGGATTAAAAGCTAAGCTTGCTTTATGCAATGAGTCGGCCATATTTTTTTTAATAGGATAGGGTGACAAACAAGCACACATTCCACCTGATGGTAAGTGTTTGCCGTGACCCATAGACATCTACATCTATCTTCGTTAACGAATCAAAATGCAGATGCGTTGTCACCCGTGAGGACTAAGATGGAATGCCTATTTTCCAGTAAAATGGGTCTACGGTTCTCTTCACTCCATACGAAACACAGCAGCATTAAGCTGATATTTTACGCTTGTATTCTGTGAGAGCGTGGTCCTTCCCCGGTCGAGCCGACCCATTCGTGCTACAACTATATTACTAATAAAGCTGCAGCACGCCCTACCACGTTTAAACCTATATAACTTGAAGAACCGAAACCCGACGGGGAAGGAAGGTTCTCGAGTGGCAATCACGTACCTTTAGCGCAGTGTACGACGCTGCCCCACTAGATGGAGTGACGAACTACTCGTAGTAAGAGATGCAGGAAGTTGATGGATGCAGGTGGCTCAGGACTGTGAATTATGGCATTCTTTGGGCCAGGCCTATGTTCAGCAGTGGACTTGAGAAGGACTGTAATGATAATGATGATGATGATGAACTTTTCCTAATTTCTACTTCCCAGGACAAACAGTGATGTCTAAGTGACCTAAATACAACATCTGATTATTACGTGACTTAGTTTTAACGTTTTAACAGTGTAGAGCCACGCTTTGCTGTCGCACGGATGGGCCGGCTCGAACCGGGGTGGTTACAACGACCTCACAGAAAACCAGCGTGAAGTAGAGGTTTACCTCTGCGTTTTGCTTGGTGAGTGCAGGTGGTCGGAGGCCCTTTTTACTGGAAATGAGGCATTCCATCTTAGTCCTCACGGGTGACAACGCATCTACATTTTGATTTGTAATGGAGGATAGATGTAGATGTCTATGGGCCGCAGCAACCACTTACCATCAGGTGGACTGTGTGCCCGTTTGTCACCCTTATCCCTATCAAAAAAATAGTTAATCCGTACGGTGGCGGTGTAAAATAGTTCATCACCGCAATTTCTTCCCATGGGTGTTTCCCAATATCATAAGAGGTGCTAGGGGATATTCTTTTCTATCACATATCTTAAATGCAAAACGTATGTTGTATTTTTTTCTTAGAAATTATTTAATTATTTACTTTACAATTATGTTATTATGGTTTTGTAGAACAGGGAGTAAAGAATCATCTCTGGTAATTTCTTATTGAATCGTGAATTATATTGTTAAATTTATAGAATAAACGCTTCCTAGTAGAAATTTCACTATGGGTAACGTTTTTCCATATAAACGAGAAATATTTAATTTTGATCTAAACGTTTAAATGCTTGAATAAAAGTATTTGTTCTCGATTAATACCCACGTATTATTTTCAGGCATATTTTAAATGAAGGACTTTTGGGCACGAGTAAAACATTTTAATTTTCATTTTTAATGTAAAATTATATGATAAATGTTAAGCAAAGTTACATCCTATAGGTTCCACTGATGGGCATTAGCAACGGAAACGGGTTTTAGAGCACGGAAACATCCTTCACCTGCAATTAATTTGTGTTGGCGGACTTCACATTTTTTTGAAATATTTTTTTGCACGTGGTCAAATCAAACGAGCATTTTAAATTGCAATTAATAGTTTAATTGGTAGAATAGAATAGAATAGAATAATTTTTATTCAATATACATTACACGTGTATTTCTTATTGAAAGTCATTTTTTACTTTACCACTGGTTCGAAAAAAAAACCCTCTGTCCTGGGGAAAGAACCAGCAAGAAACCCAGCGGGACTTTTTTTAAAATAAATTTTTGCAATATAAATGATTACGAACTATTAACAAAATTTATTTTAGTAACTGCTTGGAAGCGACCACCTCATTCCAGGGGTTATTATCAACCATGTATTCATTTATACTATAATAACCCTTTTTTATACAGTTTCAGCTTAATAAAACATTTAAACTTGGTAATAGAGAGAACCTGTACACTTTCCGGGACCTTGTTGTAATAGCGTATACATTGCCCTAAGAATGAATTACTGACTCTGTGGAGTCGAGAAACTGGCATCACTAGCTTGTGTTTGTTCCTAGTGTTTACAGAATGTATATCACTTTTTTTACTAAAACTATCTTTGTTTTTGTGAACATACATTAAATTTTCGTAAATATACTGAGAGGCCAAAGTTAATATATTAATTTCTTTAAATTTATCTCTAAGAGACTCTCTCGGTTTTAGATTGTAAATAACTCTAATGGCCCTCTTCTGTAAAACAAAAATAGTTTCTGAATCAGCCGCATTTCCCCATAGCAAAATCCCATAAGACATTATGCTATGGAAATAACTAAAATAAACTAATCTAGCTGTCTCGACCCTAGTGAGACCTCTAATCTTTTTTACAGCATAGGCTGCAGAACTTAGTCTGCTTGCTAATTTGGTGCCGGTGGTATCGAATTCAAGTTGTTCGCGTACTGTGTTCACGGGAACTTAAACAATAGTTTTAAATTAGCATGTAGTGGCAGACTAAGAATATCCACTGCCCTTTATCATCCTGTGAGTATCGTAAGAGGCGACAGATGGAATCAAATCAGGAGACGGTTATCAGCTTTTTCCTAATAACGACTTAAAATAAAAATAAAAACTGCGTTTGCGAACCCGCCTGTCAAGTTTGGCAACTATGGCAAATATTCCCCATATTTGGCAAACTATGGGGTGGCCTAGGTTCAGCAGTGGACTTTAAAAGGCTGTACCGATAACGGTAAACAATATTTTTAAAGGAACAAAATAGGAAAATATCTTAACGATGCAAATTTCATTTGCAGTGGCTCTCTCCAAACGGAAAATTCAGATCGTATAAAAGAGACCTGCAATCGGATACAAAGGATACCCCAGTTTTGAAACTGGATTTAAATCAGAGAACTTGCCACAATTCTTTTCCGAGGTGTGTGAAACGAAGCGATTCTTGTATCATCCTTTTTAAACTAGATTTTACCGAGATGGAAATTTTAATATTCATTCGTTCATCACAACCCATTAAAGTCCACTGCTAAACTTCGGCCTCTACTGCTGTAGAGTGGATTTTTTATAGAAATATAGTGACAAATGAGCACACAGTCTACCCGATGGTAAGTGAATGCTGTAGTCCATAGACATCCACATTAACACTCAATTAGAATCAAACAAAGAAAGAAAGACACGTTCCCAGTAAAAAAGCGTCTCTGGTTCTCTATACTCACCATACGAAACACAGCATAGTTGAGCTGCTAGTTAACGAGAGTATTCTCACTGTACTAACTCACAATCACGCTTTATATTTCAATTGTCACCTAAATTATATAAAAAAGTACAAAAATATAAATCAGACAATATATAACATTTTTTAAATTAAAACCCCAATTTTAAACTATTAATAGTAAAAATTAATGTCAGATTTTCAAAAATAGTTCCCGGTACTCTACACTCACCATACGAAAAAGAGCAGCATCAAGGTGCTATTTTACGATAGTATTCTGTGAGAGCGTGGTCCTTCCTTAGTCGAGCCAACCCACTCGTGCTACTACTGTAATATAGCTACAGCATCATGTCTCTATCGCGTATACATTTTTATTTAATAGGATTTGCCTTAGTATCACGGTGGCAGACAGACTGGCCACTGAACCGGAAAATTCTACCAACTATCTCCTGTTTTTTATCTCTGTCGCCCTTACGACACCCACGAAATAGTAATGTGGTAGTAGATTACCTTACTTAATGCCATAGCCCTAAGTTTTCACTTTGATGATTTACCTTTTCCAAAAAAATTCCAAGAACTTTTTTTTTTATAGGATAAGGGTGACAAACGAGCATACAGTCCACCTGATGGTAAGTGCTTGCTGCGGCCCATAGACATCTACATCTATCCTCTATTAGATATCAAAATGTAGATGCGATGTCACCCGTGAGGACTAAGATGGAATGCCTCATTTCCAGTAAAAAGGGCCTCCGGCCACTGCACTCACCAAGCGAAACGCAGAGGTAAACCTCTACTTCACGCTGGTTTTCTGTGAGGTCGTGGTACCACCCCGGTTCGAGCCGGCCCATCCGTGCGACAGAAAAGCTGCTGCCTGGCTCTACCACTGTTAAATGTAATCGAGTTGCTTATTATGTTACAGTAGAATTAATTCCCTGTAATTTTTGCCATCATCGTCATCACTAAGAAGAAGCAAGATCCTTATTAATTTAGCATGTTGAAGTTAATAAGATCCTTATAATATTTGCCATAGTTGACATAATTATTGGGTGAATTTGCCGTTAAAACATCGCAGGTAGTCAATAATAAGGTCTTTTTAAGATAATGATCCCAATAACCGATTCCTATCTTCAAAAAACGCTTAATTTTCCTTCACAAATTAAATTATAAAACGGTTTGAGATTAAATTTAATGATATATCTTTATTTTTTTACGAACATAATAGGAACAGAAATTGTCTTTTTTGGAAATTATAATTAGTCGTTCAGTTACTAAGGACGAAATAAAATATAATTATTTTTATTCGTTTAAATTGTTTAATCCATATTTAATAATTTTATGTAAATAAGTTTTTATGTATTTTGTGCATTAGT
This sequence comes from Parnassius glacialis, assembly GCA_033319125.1. Taxonomy (NCBI): domain Eukaryota; kingdom Metazoa; phylum Arthropoda; class Insecta; order Lepidoptera; family Papilionidae; genus Parnassius; species Parnassius glacialis. Next base: position 923,047 of record JAVANC010000017.1, on the reverse strand, counting down.
AAACTTGTAAAATAAATCGGAAAAAAACCATGTCAAAGTCTAAGGATAAGTCAACTCATATAGAATTGTATTCCTCGATTATTATAAATTAGCTGTTCCGCGCGACTTCGCCCGCCTGTAATTTAGGGTTTCAAATTTGTTGCGCAGAACCCTAAATAGTTTTCTAAAATATATGTAGCCTAAGCTACTCCTTACAATGAGCTATTTACCAGTGAAAGTCCTGTCAAAATCGGTCCAGCCATTTGGAGATTAGCCGGAACAAACAGACAGACAGACAGATAGATAGACAAAAATGTTAAAAAATATGTTTTTGTTATAAATACCGTATATACTTTCATATGCAATTAGTAAAAATCTTTTATTTTGACATTACAAACAGACACTTCAATTATATTTATTTGTATACAATGTATATATGTATACAAATAACAGCTGTAATTAAGATGAGTGCAGCGTACAGATAGCCTCGGGTCAATATGTATATTATGATAAAGAAGAAACAGGGAGAAATAATAAATGACCTGCAATTTTTTCGGTGTTGCATATGATGGTCGGCAGCGGTGACCACATATAAAACCGAAGTGACAAGAAGTGACAAATGTACTAGCAGACCACCTTATGGTAAGTGGCTACTGTAGTCCATACAGACAATTTCACAGCCTGCAATTACACTTTTTGTTATATATGATTAACACAGCAAACCAGCACTGCTATTAGGCTGCTAAAATATATTTATTTATAGGATAGGGTGACAGACGAGCACACAGACCACCTGATGGTAAGTGGTTGCTGCTGCCCATAGACATCTACATCTATCCTCAGTAAATAATCAAAATTTAGATGCGTTGTCACCGTAAAGACTAAGATGGATTGCCTCTTATCCAGTAAAAAGGGTCTATATGTAAAAGTACCTATCTAGACGTCGTTCTAGACAGCAAAGCTGCCTAATAAAATTACTTGCAACTTACCATTACTTAAAACAACTCGTTTTTCTCCTCTTAAATAAAATAAAAAAATGAATAAAACTATTTTTACGGATTTTATGGCGTTTAATTCTACTTATTTTTAATTCCCAACGTTTCGGGTGCTTTGCAGCATCCGTCGTCCGCGTGGTGGTGTTCGCGTAAATATAAGAAATTATTATTAAAAAAAAACTGCTCAAGCAATCCAATAAAAGTCATTTATTCTATCATTATTACATAATATGAATTGAATATCGTAACACTACAAAATTGTACAGTACTTTTCTCAAATAACCCTCACCGGACAAAATTCAATTTATCTTTTTTTTTTACAAAAGTGGAAATCTACTATTGAAGGCCAAATTGTCTGAAGATCTTGAGCGTTATTCATTGGATCCGAAACAGGCAGTCTATGTATTGTTGCCCCGAACCCGGTCGCCTGCATTATTGTTGCCGCCCGAAC
>JAVANC010000017.1:853401-921522 GCA_033319125.1 Parnassius glacialis | reverse complement strand
ACCAACCTAGGCAAACCCTGATGAGGAGGTGGAGGAAGTGTATGAGGATATCTTTAGAGCCATGCATTACTCCAAAACCCACTATACGGTGTTAATGGGAGACTTTAACGCAAAACTAGGCAAAGGCAAAAAGAGAGAACGGTGAGCTGAAAGTAGGGAAATTCGAAATAGGGCAACGGAACTCAAGGGGCCAGCCCTCTTTCTCCATGAAGTCGGCCAGCTGACTTCATGGAGAAAGAGGGACTCTTTATGATAAACTCTTTCTTCCAGAAGCAGCCCCTGGAAGAGAATGGAACAGGAAGTGGACCTGGTCGAGCCCCGACGGTTCGACAAAAAATGAGATTAACTTCATTATAGCGACCAGACGACAACTATTCAGTGATGTTTTCTTGATCGCGAGGGTGAAAACCGGCAGCGATCACCGAATGGTGAGAGGCACACTGAACCTAAACGTTAAGTTGAAGAGGGCACGTCTAATGAAGTCAACGGGAAGGAAAAAAGAAAAAGGGGGAAGGAGTCCCCCTCGTGCTCTAATCCAAAGTCCCAAAACCTTTCAGCTCGAGCTAAGAAACCGTTTTCAGTGCCTAGAAGATTGCAATGAAGTGGACGATATGAATGACAAGCTCGTGGAAACTGTCCATGCGGTCGGAACTAAGTTTTGCAAGTCCCGCCGCAGTAAAACACAAAAACTCTCCGATCACACTCTTAATCTCATGGCTGTTAGACGCGATATGAAGCTGCAGTCTTCAGTAGATTTAACAGCATGCAGGCATCTAAACATACAGATTTCCAAATACATGCGGCGGGACTTACGCAACTTTAATACAGCTTGTATTGAAGAAGCGATCGAGCGGAATCAAGGTTCCAAAGTCTTTGCTAGAGACTTGTCTGACAGAAAGAGCCAAATGTCAAATCTGAAGACCTCTTGTGGCAGCGTCATTTCCGGGACACCTCAGATTTTGAGTGGGATTGAGAGGTTCTATGGCCAGCTGTACACATCATCGTTAGAGCCACACGAAAGTGTGAGTAAGATCCAAGAGCGAAACTTATCCGACACTATTCCGATGATATCCAGAACGTCAGTCTGAGCGAGATTAGAATGGCTCTCTAGCACCTTAAAAACGGCAAGGCCCCAGGCGAGGATGGAATTACAGCGGAGCTTCTGAAAACGGGTGGAAATCCGGTACTTGAAGTCCTTCAGAAGCTCTTAAATTCCGTCCTTCATGGTGGCAATACACCGAAGGCGTGGAGCAAAAGTGCGGTGGTCTTGTTGTTCAAGAAAGGCGACAACGCTCTCTTAAAGAACTACAGACCGATTTCCCTTCTGAACCGCGTCTACGTGTTGTTTTCGAGAGTCATTACGAATTGTCTCACGCGCAGACTTGACGACTTCCAGCATCCCGAACAAGCCGGTTTTCGAAAAGGCTTTAGCACCATAGACCACATACATACCCTTCGGCAAATTGTACAGAAGTTCGAGGAGTACAATTTGCCACTGTGCCTGGCGTATGTAGACTATGAGATTGCCTTTGATTCCGTCAAAATTTGGGTGGTGCTGCAGACCCATTAGCGGTGCCAAGTTGACTGTCGGTATATCGAAGTGCTAAAGTGCTTTTACAGTAGGGCTACGATGGCTATCCGAGTACAGAACCAGAGTGCGAAACCTATCCATTTGCAAAAAGGTGTAAAACAGGGTGACGTTATATCCCCGAAACTCTTCACCGCTGCATTGGAAGACGTTTTCAAGCTTCTGGACTGGAAAGGATACGGTATCAACATCAATGGCGAGTACATCACTCACCTTCGATTTGCCGATGATATAGTCCTTATGGCAGAATCGCTGGAGGACCTAAGCACTATTCTCAATGACCTCAATAGTGTCTCCCAACGGATAGGTCTTAAGATGAACATGGACAAAACAAAGATAATGTTTAATGTCCATGTCACAACTATGCCGGTAGTTGTTGGGAGCACTATGCTCGAAGTTGTTGACGAGTATGTTTACCTGGGACAAACAGTCCGACTAGGTAAGTCCAACTACGACCGAGAGGTCAATCGGCGGATTCAATTCGGTTGGGCAGCGTTCGGGAAATTACGGCACATCTTCTCGTCAGGTATACCTCAAAACTTGAAAACGAGACTATACAACCAGTGCGTGTTGCCAGTGATGACTTACGGATCTGAGATGTGGTCGTTCACTGCTGGCCGGATTAGGAAGCTTAAGGTCGCTCAGCGAGCTATGCAGAGGGCTATGCTCGGTGTTTCACTGCGTGATAAACTTAGGAAAGAGGATATCCGCAGTAGAACGAGATTGAACGACATAGCCCAACGGATTAGTAAGCTGAAGAGGCAATGGGCCGGCCATAGAGCTCGAAGAACCGAAAACTGATGGGGAAAAATGGTTCTCGAGTGACAGCCTTGTACCGGCAGGCGAAAGGTAGGGCGTCTCCCCCACTAGATGGAGTGACGACCTGGTAAGATATGCAGGAAGTCGTAGGATGCAGGTGGCTCAGGACCGTGCTTTGTGGCATTCCTTGTGGTAGGCCTATGTTCAGCAGTGGACTTGTGAAGGGCTGTAATGATGATGATGATGATGAAAGCCTCTCAGAACTGAGAGGATACCTGTACCCAGCAGTGGGAGGTAAGTAGGCTGCAACTTTACTTTTGTTACCCTTATTCTTTTTACTGGTAACGTGGTATTCCATCTTAGTCCTCAGCGGTTACAATGCATTTGCATTTTGATTCCTAATCGAGGATAGATGTAAACTTTAGACTGCAGCTTCCACTTAGCATCAGGTAGCCTATAAACTCGTTTGACACCCTTATTTGAAAAAAATTATAAACAATATTTTGCTTTGCGTGATATGGATGTATTGTTTTTCGTTTACACTTTCCCAAGCGAGTCATTTGTTTACCGGAATAAAACATTATATGTTTAGTTCCGCATTTCTTTTTGTTCTAAAATACTGACTAATAGAGTCGCAACAAATGTCCGTCGATATTTTTTGTCGCTTTCATAACGTAACATAAACATTATCCTCTATTTAACAGATTCATAAAAATGAATATCCTTTCTCAATACATTTAAATATTTTTAAATACGCGTTATATCATACTCGGTCTGATTGCAATTAGAAATAGAAACAGAAATGGAATTTTTATTAATGTTTTGCTGGTTCTTCCCAGGACAGAAGTTTTTTTTCCGAACCCGTGGTAAAAGTACATGTGACATTTAATAATTGTTGTGTACTATAATCTATATTGAATAAAAATGATTCTATTCTATACTATTCTATTATGTTCTATTCAATATAGATTAAAATAATATTTATTGAAAGTCACTCTTATGTTTAATTTACCACTGGTACGAAAAATACCTGTTTGCTGAAACCCAGTGGGCTATTAAAAAAAAAAGAAGAACAGTTTAGGATCATGTATGTTACATAATTAACCACGAGGTACGAGGTATCAATCACCTTATTCCTATGGGTTATTACCATCCATAAATTCTTTAATATCATAATAACCCTTTTTATACGAACTTTGTTAAAAATACTCCTTTTTATTAGAAAGGTGTCTTAAGTGCCACACACATATTTTGTCAAGATCTGATAATGTAATCCATGAGATAAATCATTAAGTTCTTCAATTTACAAAGACTTCTGCAGGTCAGACTTATGGGGAATTTCTTTACCTTGTCAACCAATTTCGTTGATTCTATTCTTTTAGTTTAGTGAAGTCAATTTCCTCTTTTTAAACTTTAGTTATTCAAGTTTGAAAATAATTTTTTTCTAATGGTCTTTTATGAAATCATCTTTGTTAATTAATCCAGATAGATTACTTTGATTTAAATAAATTTATGGATAATGAGTCTTCATGTTTACGCAAATACTACGCAAATACTACTCAAACACTAAAAACAATTTTATGAATATATTATTAACATTTCGTTTTAATTTTTATAAATGCTGAAGTTTAGGGCAATTTACAGAACACATGGTCGCGGGAGTTGTTTGATGTCTTTATGTGAAAATTAACGAAGGCAGGAGTGTACAAGCTTGATTGTGAATGTGGTCTCTCTTACATAGGACAAACAAAAAGGACCATAAAAACCCGCATCAAAGAACATATCGCTGATGTGAGGCACTAACGCTGCAGGAAGTCGGCAGTATGTCAACAGGATTGTCCTAACTATTATATTAGATTTGATAGACTGCAAACAGTTAAGTAACTCTTTCGTCAAGTATACATTGGAACGTGAAACACCTCGATCCCCCCCGGTAATCATGGCTGCTGTAAAGTGCCCAAAACGTGGGGGGATTAAAAAAGCTAAAATAAAACGCGATAAGATCCGTACATTAGTTTATTTCTAAATGTATGGATGGATTTGAACTAATTTAAACAAATTATTGTTTAGTATTAAACAACTTTTTATGACATCTAATGGGGAGTTACGATTCAAAATTGTGATTTAACCTCTCCACGAACGAGTTTCCAAAATTCAAGAGCTGCATATGTTCCTCAAGATATATATAAAAATCATGTGTGCTTATTTATATTTATATTATATCTATGTACATATATGTTACCGTGTAGTGGCGGTGTAAAAATATCTACTATTCCCACATCGTCCCAAAATTTCGTAAGAGGCGACGGAGAGAAATGAAACAGGAGATGGACCGCAGCATCTTCCTGATAACAACTCAAAACTATATAAAACTGCGGTTGCCCACCCGCCTCTCATGCTTGACAACTATGGCAAATCTTCCCTATGAGGCAATCTATGGGGAAAATCCATGATCAGCAGTGGATTTCTATAGTTTTCAATTAAATATATGTATGTCTGTTCCTTTGTGACTGGTCATGGGATTCATTATACGGTGATATAACGCGTTTACAGACAATATATGGCGCTTCCATTTTTTTATACTCTACTAAGCCAGTGCTTATCTACGATCCCACCTGATGATAAGTGGTGATGTAGCTTAAGATGGTGAAGCGCACTGACTTAACAAAAGCCTTTTACTCATACCTTGAAGACACCCACACTGTAATCGGATGGAAAGACAGATGCTGGCAACTTATTCCACTCCTTTGCTGTATGCATCACGAATGATGTAGCAAGCCGTTTGGTTCAAAAAAGAAGTAAGTCAAAAACGAAAAGGTAAGAAAACGAAAGGGAGAGGGAGGTATTAAATTATGCAATTCCCTCGCACAATCTCCAAAATGCAACCTGGAGAAAACCGAAAGGCTGCCTACTCGGCGCATATGTTCGAGGCCGATAAGTTTGGTTTTAACCAAATTAGGGTCACTAATAAACCTCTTAACGCGCCTTTCCATTGAGTCCAAAGGTGTTAAGTCGCATTTTGCAGCACCAGCCCATATATGGGAGCAATACTCCATGCCCGACAGGGCTTACGCTTTATATAAAGTAAACAGCATTCCCAGCGTCAATTATTGCCGCACCTTTGCAAGGACTCCTAGCTTCCTTGCAGTTGCTTTGGGCCTTGGACTCATTGAACCGCCCGAAGTTCAGATTTGAGGACATCTCAAACCCTAATAACTGAAAGCGGTCGGTATATTCAAGTGATACATTTCGGCAAGAAGGAGCCAGGGTAAGCTGGCTCTTTTTTGCAGTGAAGAGACACTCTTGTGTTTTGGAGGCGCTGAACTCCACAAGATTGGCATCGCCCCATTCGAAAATTGCCTGTAGTGTGAGATTCACACGCTCTACCATAGCTTCTCTTTCGGACTGGATTTGATCCCGACTGGCGCAATCTAACAATATTTCATGTCATGGTAATAAATCATTGTTGTTAAATGCTTCGTTTTCTTTTTATAAATTTCAAAATTCTTATTTTAAATTGACTTATTGCTGATAATGCAATTGTCAGTTACAAGTTTACTATCTAATAAATTATAACCTTGTTGAATATAAAAGTTAAATAATTGAACAATTTTACTCATACAACTGTAATTTTTAATATGTTCACGTTATAAAATATAACGTGAACGTTATAAAATATAACGTGAACATGTGAGTGAACCCTATGAGTAAACTTTACCTCAGGATTGAAGAATCGGATTGATAAGATTCTTTATAAGATATCTTGCAGCTTTTGACGCTTCTTCCTGACCCCAGTCTAGGTATGTTTATTCTATACTGGCAAATCACCCTGGCCTCGCCCCGGTAGGATCTATTAAATAAAATAATCAAAGCCCATTTATTTTAACAATGTTTCGTTGGAAATATAAACACAAAACTTTTGGGATATTATCTCAGATCTCTCCCGGAAATGTTGAATACAAGATGGTATACCGCCATTTTTCTAATGTCTTGAGATTCTTCTAGCATTTTCTGTAGTCGTACCTTACGAAAAAAACGCGACAAAATGGTGTGGGATATAAAAACAAATTGATTACATCTTTAAGCTCCCGTAATATAAAAAATAATCCAAGTTCGTACTTCTGTAAGATAATATTTAAACAAAATTTATTTTTACGATTCAGTTGGGACTAGCGGGACAGTTGAATCTGATTTAGGCAAGGGAATGTAAGACCGTTCTTCATTAGATAGAGATCAAATAATTGTCAACATGTTGTTAGCAAGTGGTACCAAGATATTCGATGTAGATCGTTTCTAAAATGGGATAGGAATCGTAGACGGGTACGGAATTTGAAACGAGAAAATTAGAATAAGATTTTGCCTTTATATAACATCTGTATTTATCAAAACATTATGAATATGAATGGATAGATGGATGAATATATGAATGGATGAATGGATGATTGAACGAAGAATTTACGAATGGTTTTGATTTTTTCGTCATTTTAATTAAAAGTGGTTTTTTATAGGATAAGGATTACAAACGAGCACAAAGTCCACCTGATGGTAAGTTGTTGCTGTGCCCCATAAACATCTACATCTATCCTCAATTAAGAATTAAAATGCGTGGCGTTGTCACCCTTAAGGACTAAGATGGAATGCCTCGTTTCCAGTAAAAAGGGTCTCCGTTAAGCTACTATTTTACGCTGGTATTCTGTGATAGCTTCTTCCCAGGTCGAGCCGACCCATTCGTGCTACAACAACACCACAAATATGGCTGCGGCATAGCTCTACTTCGTAAAAAACGTGTACTGTCGATTAGATTCTCTAACAAAATATAAATATAAATACAATTAGGATGCAGCAATAAAAAAAACATCGTGATGTAGCAGTATTATCCCAGCGATAGCAGTGATGATTTTCTGGCGGATATGAAGAAGATTTACCAAGCAGATTGACAGATTTTTATTTAAACAAAATACGTAATAAAGAATATTTAACGTCTTCGTCTGGTGGAATACAAGATTATTTCGTAAGCTAGTAAAAAGAATAGAAAACTCGAAAATATAAATTATACCGAATAGAAACGTAAAAGTTGTAACGTTTAACAAGAACTAAAAGCAATTTAGAAGCAAAACATTGTGTAGACAAAGCTATTTTGAGTGCCGCAAACATTCACGAAAAGTGAACTGAAGTACAGACTCGAGACCAATCGTACAAAATTTTGTTACACAGATGTCATTTTTAGCAACAGTACGAATAAAAAATATAAAGTTATAATTTAAAATTTTTTACAAACGACTTCGGTATAAATTATTAAGAATAACTCAAAAACTATTGGTCAGACGTTGATCAAATTTATATGGGATCACATGTGAAGCACCAGAATTCAAATAAAAAAAGTATCGCAATCGGTTCACCCAGAAATGAGGTAACACATAAAAAAAACTCTTCTTGTTTGAATTCGGTAGAAATTATCACGAATTGATCATGAACTGTTACGATCCTCGTGAGAATGCTAGGTCGCAGTCATGGAGTTATTGTACTTTCATTGGTTTTTAAAATTACAAATTGTTCAGACTTCACTATTAATAAAATAACACTTATATCGTAACCGATTAATAACTTCCGACTGTATTAGTTATGACACGGACTAGGCTCTGAACAATCATGCCATCATCACTGGAGAAGCGTTGTTACAATATTCAATTTTCAACGGAGAAATAATGTAAGATAAGTTTACAGCAAATACAATAAAAGTATCTAACTTTATCAATATACGGCTTATGGTGCATTGTTTTAACACAAAGGCAGCCTCTCTAGTGTGTTCGAGTTTAAATTGAAAACTTTATGTAGCGACTATACAACTGTTATTATTTGTTATTATTCAACCAAGATCTGCACGCTGTAGAGCAAATTTTCTTTACAAAAAACCTTATAATTTTAGCCAAATACTTTTGTAGATATCAGATTCATTATGAGCCGAGCCAATGGATTAGTAAACTGAAGGGGCAAGATGGCCGCAATATGGGGATGAAAGGTTCTCGAGTGGCAGACTCGTACCGGTGAGTGAAGTGTAGGGCGGCCCCCTATAGACGGAGGTACGACTTGGTAAGAGGTGTAGGAAGTCGATGTAAAGTAGCTCAGGGCCGTGCTTTGTGGCATTCCTTGCGGGGATGTTGTCTATGTTCAGCTGTGGACCTTCGAAGGTATGTAAAGATAATTATGATGGTTTTCAGCAGCGTAAGAGAAACTCGTTCGTTATATTCTATTACTTATTATATATATTATATATCTTTATATATAAAAATTACGTGTCACGTTGTTTGTCTGCGATGGACTCCTAAACTACTGAACTGATTTCAATGAAATTTTGCACACTGTGTGCATTTTGGTCCAACTTGAGGGATAGGATAGTTTTTATCCCGCTAAATGACCCTCAAAATTTTTTATTGCGAATTTAAGGATTTTTATAGGAAGGGTCGTCAGAAAGGGCAGAACGTCTGCCTGGCGAGCTAGTTGTACCTATTATTATTATGTTGTATCTCTAAACTTTCCTCATCTGGTTGGGCAATATCAATATATAATCGTAAATAAACATGATAAACGTACACAAATATCAATTAAATTAAATAAATACATAAAAAATGCATAAATATATAAAAACGCAACCAGATGCAAGCCCTCGGCAGGGGAGTCCAAACGGCCGAGGTTTAGGGGGAAAGGGAAAGAAACCGGCAGACGATGCGGGCGGTATCGAGTTATTATTATTATTATAGCTAGTTACCTTATTATATATATATAAATCAATCTTTATTTGCCAACCAAGTGTACATAAATGGACTTATAATAATAACAATTTGTCTCAACTTAGTAGCCTTTTTCAGGCATTGCAAATTTGAGAAAAAAGGGAGATAAAATATGTTATTAAATACAAACATTATAGAGTAATTACATTAATGCATTAATAATATAGTCTAATAAATTAACAGTATCAAATCGTGCAAAATATAAAGGCATTTGTGACATTTTATATCAACACAATATTTATTCTTCTACTGATACTGTCCATAATAATGTTTGTGTATCAAAACCGCTTTTTCCATTTTTAATGTATTTCTCTTGACTTAATGTTTAGGTATATTAGTTCTGTTATTCGTGTAAAAATGTGTAAAAGATATGTAATTTTATATTCGTGTTTTGCTTCAATGTATTTTTTGACTGAGTAGAAACATTTTTCTGTTAAGAATGTTTTTTGTTCATTAATGAAAAGTGTAATCTTATTTTCAGTTTTTATGTGAATAGGTTATTTATTGTATATTTTTATAGCCATATAGTATGGACCCAACTCTACTCTTATATAAATGTGTTACGGCTAAAGCCGAAGTGCGGATACACCATGGGTTTAGCCGGTTACCACTAGGTGCAGCCTATTACGGTTGGTTAAACTTAGGTGTATCATAAATTATTTATAAATAAGATAAATGTCTGCGGTTTTGGGGTAGTCCATAGGTCATCCAAACCTCACCTTAACCTACTATCGCTGATATTATTTGATACGTATATCCATGTTTTTACAAATATAAAAGTCCATCTAAAGGGGATGAACTTCGTTCCATACAATCTTGGGCCCTACGTAAACAAAGTTCAAATATATCTTAATTTGAAGATTTAAACATTTGTTACTTATGACAAAAATTCATAATTTTGTAGGACCTGGGGTTTTGTTTTATTATTTATAGGTTATGTAGTAAAATCACTCGTTCTTGGTGATAAGTTTTTTTGAATAAATTGAAAGAAAAAATACACCAAAGGATGCCGTTTTTTAGTTATTATTAAATAAAATAAAATGAAATAATTACAACCTCAAACTTCTCTAATTGTTTAATTATTTTCTGCAATTAGTTATAAAATGTCATCTAGAAAAGCACCCGGAGGCTGTACATCGTCTGTTCTATTCCTCTCAAAACCTAAGTAACACATTACCGTGAAACCTGGCAACTTTGCCATTTTTGTTATTAGTAATTTAAACAAATAATAACATTAAATAAACAAAATACTTAAAAAAAAGAAAATGGCAAGTTAACCTCACTTTATGGCAACTTTGCCATTCGGGGTTATAATGAAAATAGTAAGATTTGTCTTTAAGGCTCAGGTAATTTTACCTCATATTATAATACACAATACTCAGAGTTATGTTTTGCTCCTTTAATTGTATTGTAAATAGCAAAGTTTACTCTTGTGGGCAAAGTTGCCCTCCCATTTTTCAATATTTCATACAAAATTGAAGATATGTGTCAGGGTTGTCAAAAATCTTAAATACGTCTTTACTTAAATTTTTTATTTCAATATTTTCACAACAATTATAGAGGTATACGTTTATTTTTTTAAATTAAATTCTCAATAATTATAAATAAATAAACATAAGAATAATTATGAATAATTTTCTTTGCTAGAGTTATCGTCACTATTAAGAAATTCAACTTTTCGCCTTTTCGTCCGCTTTAGGCTTTTATTAGATTTCCGCTTCTCTGATTGAGTCATAGATTACCCCCTAATAGATACCGCACCATTGAATATTTGTTCTGTTTTGAGTTCACCAAACGTGGCGGTATGCAAGGGTTGCGGGGGACGTATCAAATGCGTTGTGATTGGACATTTACAGGTCAAATTTAGAATGTACCAAACCGTAGTGATGGAACAGGGTTGGGACGTTGATCGATAAATTTGGGATTTATTTGATTATTGATAAATAAATATATTGATCGATTTTATTTGATGTATATTAAAAAAATAAAACAATCTATACATATATTTATACATTTAATTTATAAATATGTGACTGATTTTTAAAATGGATAAGCTTAGTATAAAATGGTTTCACAGAATTCTTAGGATCTGTCTTCCTGTATAAGTAGAGTAATCTTATGTCTTTGTATTTTGCCATGACACTCTTAGCTAAATCAATGACATGATTACAACTTTCGCGAGTCGAATTGGTGATTTTTTATTTCAGGGAAAATATATTTAATAAAATTGCTTAATGTTTGTGTTACAAAACCTGGACGAACATATACAGATCAGTACCACTTTCACTTTTAATAGAGTTTTTACAGAGGATAAACAAGTATTAAATGTTTTTCGTAAATAATTATAAGCCTCAGTTGAGTAAAAAATTTATGGTGACTGTAAAAGTTCTCAACTGTAGTGAATATTTTTTATTTTGCCTGATTTTCCTTTCAATATTTGACGACGCATAATTTCACCACATTTGACTCCTAACGAACTTAATACGTCATTGTTTTCGGCTGTTAATAAATTTTTGTTTCCCTAGTTCTACCAATAATGACTTCAAAGAAGCTATTTGTCTTTTTAGTCTTCTGTTGGAATCACTTAACTTTTTATTTTTTATCTTTTCTGTTCATTACGTCGGTTAATTTGATTATTCTTCTATAAAGACGTTTTAAACTGGAATATGAAATGCAGATGGCGTATCAGGCATAGGAGAAAATTTTCTTTTTTGGTTTGTAGGCATTTCTAAGCAATGGCTCTGATTTTTAGATGTTGTCGAGTTTTTTGCGTCTTTCAGCGTTGAACCAGTAATCTGAAATACGTATTCGTTTCTTTTAAAATATTACCAATAATTACTAAGGTACTTATAATACGTTTATTTTTCATTTATACAAATTATAATCATGTAATTATTTCTTATTATAATCATACCAATTTTCTGAACGATGTGCCGGCCACAGGAATTTTCATATTTTTAGCTGCAATATCTGCACTTGCACCTATGGTAGGGACGGGTGTCTAGAAGTAGTATTATTAATTAAGACACCATAACGGCGCGCCTTTCAAATTTAGATGTACTTAATAATAATAGTAAGATATTACTGAAGTTCATGTAACACTAGAATACCAAATCAAAACAATAATCGCATTATAACTTTTTACATGTTTTATAATTTATATATCCGTTAAAAATAGTTTGATTTCGACATGTAACATCACATCTTTTTCCTTTCGGCGCATTTAGGAAACCTATAACCATATATGTAGATACCACAATGATATGTCATTATTTTATAAAATAATTTTACTTAAAAAAAAAATAATTAAACGATCACCAAACAAATATTTAAGTATTATTATTATTAAGTCTAGATGTATTCGCCACAGGGTTTTCATATAGATCAAATCCTTCTTCACCTATTTGTAATACCAGTTGACGATTTTTGGCAAATGTCATAATTTAAATCCATTCTGTTTAATGTTATTGGACCATATTGTGACAAGTCAAAATATCTTTTGTCTTTAGTGTATTTTTAACGTCAGATAATATAGGTACTCCTTTCTCTCTAGCTGATTCTTTTTTTCTGTTTTTGAGCTCTTTCTATAGTTTTATTTGTATTTACTTCTAGATTTTTTTGTGTTTTCGTCGCTTTTTTTTATGTCATTAGTAGCTGTCTTTTCGGCTAGAAGGGTTTCCAAATCCTGTGATGTAATAGAAACTCTCGGTTCCACTTTCAGTTTCTTATTTGTTACTCTCTGCAGAGGTTTCGGTGTTTTTGTTTGTTTTAGGAAATCAAGTAGGGCAATATCGACATTATACTTGCTGTCATATCATAATCAGGTATTTTTTTTAAGTATATGGGATTAAAAGGTGAAATGCCTGTAGCTTTAAATCCTGTAATATTAATCCTCCTGTAATATTATCTTTATTATTAATTTTAAAGCTTTCCAGTAGCTCTTTCCAATAATATTGGAAAATGAGTTTTGTTAATTTGTGCTTCTGAAGGTTTTATATTTTTTATAATTTGTCAGAATTCGACGCCAATGTTTTTTTTAAAGGGCCGAAATAGGCAACGTCCAAAGGCTGGGTGACATACGTAGAATTACGTAGTAAGAAAATAAAGCGTATATCATTCTGCTCACATAGTTGTATGATATTTAAGTTGAGATGGCTCGACAGATTATCCCCTATCACAACTTTAGATCCGAGCTTACAGGCCCATGGGATGACAATGGTTTCAAAACAGTCCTGAAAAAGTTGAACCATGTCGATTTTGTTCTGTTATATCTGGCATCTGCAGATCCATTAGCAGCCCACGATGACCATAAATGTTCAGACTTGTAGACAGAATATACAGGCAATAAAGATCCGTCTGCACTCGCTGCGAACATAATTGATATATTTCCTTTCGAATGATTTAGTATTCTCTCTGGATATTTAACTTTTTTTTTAAATATGCATTTTGTGGATCCTGGATTGTCAGATAAATTTGTTTCATCATAGTTGATTATATGGCCGCTTGGCACGTCTTTATAAATCTGTTCAAGGTTTTTGAAATAGATTTCGTATTCTTCAGAGGTTTTTTCGGCACGCGCACTCTTAATGTTTTGAACGGACTTTGTAGTCAATGATTCTTTGTGACGATGCAAAAAAATTACTGGCCCACCATTTGCAAGGTGGTTTCATCATCATCATCATCATTACAGCCCTTCACAAGTCCACTGCTGAACATAGGCCTCCCCCGAAATAATGCCACAAAGCACGGTCCTGAGCCACCTGCATCCATCGACTTCCTGCATATCTTACCAGGTCGTCACTCCATCTAGTGGGGGGACACCCTACACTTCGCCTGCCGGTACGAGGCTATTCTATTAGAATGCAGGTAGAAACAGTGTCAAACGCCTTGGCGAGATCCAAAAAAATTCCAATGACTTTGTTATTTTTGTCCAAATTTTTTTAAGGGAATTTTATTATTGGATACACTTTTGGTTACTTATTGTGTTTAGGTATGTTACATAATCCGATTTTGGTTTTCTTAAGAAAAATAATATAACAGAAACCAACAGTTCTATAGTGAGATATATTACGACATCATCATTATCATCATTACAGCCATTCATAAGTCCACTGCTGAACATAGGCCTCCCCCAAGGAATGCCACAAAGCACGGTCCTGAGCCACCTGCATCCATCGACTTCCTGCATGTCTTACCAGGTCGTCACTCCATCTCGTGGAGGGTCGCCCTACACTTCGCCTACCGGTACGAGGCTGCCACTCGATAACCTTTCTTCCCCATCGGTTGTCGGTTCTTCGAGCTATATGGCCGGCCCACTGCCACTTCAGCTTACTAATCCGTTGGGCTATGTCGGTTACTTTAGTTCTACTGCGGATATCCTTATTCCTAAGTGTATCACGCAGAGAAACTCCGAGCATAGCCCTCTCCATAGCTCGCTGAGCGACCTTGAGCTTCCTCATACGGCCAACTGTGACGGACCACGTCTCAGTTCCGTAAGTCATCACTAGCAACACGCACTGGTTGTACAATTTCGTTTTAAGGTTTTGAGGTATGTCTGACGAGAAGATGTTGTGTCGTACTCGTCAACAACTTCGAGCTTAGTGCTCCCAATAACTACCGGCATAGGTGTGACATGGACATTAAACATAATCTTTGTTTTGTCCATGTTCATCTTAAGACCTATCCGTTGGGAGACACTATTTAGGTCATTGAGCATAGTGCTTAGGTCCTCCAGCGATTCTGCCATAAGGACTATATCGTCGGCAAATCGAAGGTGAGTGATGTACTCGCCATTGATGTTGATACCATATCCTTTCCAGTCCAGAAGCTTGAAAACGTCTTCCAATGCAGCGGTGAAGAGTTTCGGGGATATGACGTCACCCTGTCTTACACCTCTCTGCAATTGGATAGGTTTCGTACACTGGTTCTGTACTCGGATAGCCATCGTAGCTCTACTGTACAAACACTTCAGTACTTCAATATACCGACAGTCAACTTGGCACCGCTGAAGGGACTGCAGCATCGCCCAAATTTCGACGGAGTCAAAGGCTTTCTCATAGTCCACATACGCCAGACATAGTGGCAAATTGTACTCTTCGGACTTCTGTACAATTTGCCGAAGGGTAGGTATGTGGTCTATGGTGCTAAAGCCCTTTCGGAAATCGGCTTGTTCGGGAGGCTGGAAGTCGTCAAGTCTGCGCGCGAGACGATTCGTAATGACTTTTGAAAACAGCACGTAGACGCGGCTCAGAAGGGAAATCGGTCTGTAGTTCTTCAAGAGAGCGTTGTCACCTTTCTTGAAGAACAACACCCCCGCACTTCTGCTCCACGCCTCCGGTGTAATGCCACCATGGAGGACGGAATTAAATAGCTTCTGAAATACTTCAAGTACCGGTCTTCCACCCGCTTACAGAAGCTCCGCTGTAATTTCATCCTCGCCTGGGACCTTACCGTTTTTAAGGTGCTGGAGAGCCATTCTCATCTCGCTCAGACTGACGTCCGGGATATCTTCGGAATAGTGTCGGATGAGACTCGGTCTTGGATCGTTACTCACACTTGCGTGTGGCTCCAACGATGACGTGTACAGCTGCCCATAAAAGCTCTCAATCTCACTCAAAATCTCAGGTGTCCCGAAAACGATGCTGCCACATTCCGTCTTTAGCTTTGACAGTTGGCTCTTTCTGGCAGACAGATCTCTGGCAAAGACTTTGGAGCCTTGGTTCCGCTTGATCGCTTCTTCAATACGAGCTGTATTGAAGTTGTGTAAGTCCCGCCGCATGCATTTTGAGATCTGTCTGTTCAGTTGCCTGTATGCTGTCAAGTCTGTTGAAGAATGTAGCTTCATCTCCCGTCTAACAGCCATGAGATTAAGGGTGTGATCGGAGAGTTTTTGTGTTCTCTAAAATTAATACAAGATGAAAAAGAAACTCGATAATTTTACTATTTATATACGTCAATATTATTACCATTTATATACATACATAATTTTATGTTAGGGCCGATTTTTTAATCTTAAGATAAATGTTATTTATGGTTTAAAATATAACATAAACAAATTAGAAATTAAAGTAACACGAATAAAATATTTCAAAGTGAAATAACTTTTAAATTTAATCGGGTTAGAATTTATTTGATAGAATACTTTTATCTGATGATTCAAAAATCATATGTATCTCGGGTTATTATTTTCGTAGTCGAAATAATACTCACTTTTAGAAATAGACGGTTTTATTTTGCTTCGAAATGTATTTTTTCACAATGGTAATACTTAATATCTACTTAAAAAGATGCATAAACAAAATAATTCTATTGTTTCAATTTTATATTTAGTCGGGTTATAATTTATTTGATAGATAGCTTTACTCCGAGTTATCCCTCAGTATTTTATGTGTATCTCAGATTATTCTTTTCGTAGTCGAAATAATACCCTTCTCTAGGAAGAGACGGTTTCCCTTTGTTTCTGAAAAGGGTTTTTTCACAAAGATACTACATATCTACTTATTTAAACCATGAACGACTGGTACGCCAGTTTTATTTACGACGCACAACTTTTCTGTATTTTGACGAATAAGTCGATAGCATACCTTATTTCAGCATCTTTTTCATCAGTTTAAATATTTCTTTTAAGGAAACAGTCTAATTCTACAAAGGAAGCGATGTAACTTGTTGTACTATTGTTACGCGTATCGCAACTTGTTCCCTCCGTGGCTCAAATAATAATCTCGTTTACGAGCAGGCGTCTTGCTTTTGTTTCTGCATCAGCACCTTTTAAAGGCGATACATACTGAATTCAAGAATAGGCTTCCTTTTCAGATAAAAAATACGATAATATTTTTTATTAGTTACAAGGTAGATAGATTAAATATAATTAAGATAATATAAGATTGAATTATGATTACCTGGTTGATCTAGTGGTCGTAAGATCGATTTTTAATTGTATGGTCCCGGGTTTTAAATCTCGGTTCGGGCCGAGTGCTTACTCCAAACAGAGATACTGAAACAAACCTTGTTATGTCCGATGTTATTTTAATGCATTATACGAGTATATGTTACGGGTAATGCGAGAAGAAGTAGATTACGATCAAGGTTTACTCAGTGCATTTTGGATGAAGTCCAAATAATTAATTAAAAATATATAAGAAATTTCTAAATGTTGTTTTTTTTATTTGGAAAAGCAATGAAGAAAAGAACTGTGTATGTATCCTCTTTCAATTTTTTAAAGCACAGTACACATTATACGTAGAGTTCATAACAATAAAATACCCATCGTTAACTGAAGTACATTGCAATTTAAAAAAAAAACTTTAAAAATTTGGAGCTGATCAGTGCATAGTGAGCCCGAGCATACCGGCCCTCACAAACAGCACATGTTAACAAGTGTAACCCATGTGGCAGTCATCGCCCTTCTCAACCATATATAAGGGAAGTGGATGACCTGTCGCACTATGCTGCTGCAGGCACAGGAGAAGAACCTTTAAGGGGGTATGACATTACCCGTAAGAAATATCGCAAACACGAACACTATTTGCGTTTTAGCTGATTTCCTGATTTTAATTAATATGCTACGAAGAAATATTTGTAAAGAAATCCGTTTGTGTGAGAAAGGAGAATGGGATTTTTGGGCCTGAAGTTAACTAATTGGTTTATACTTAAAAAAATTGGCTATATTTTTCTAAAGTTAAATACAAAAAAACTAGCTCATTTTACAATCTAGATTTTGATAAAATAATAAAATAATAAATAAGTTAGAAAATCGATTGTATTGATGCAATCGATTTTATATTTATTCGGATCCAAAAAAAATAAATGATAAAGTTGATATATTGATATGATTTATTCATTTGGAAATAAATTATATTATTATTCGCATAAGAAAAAAAGAAATAAAAATTTTATGGAAATAAATCGATTACCATAAAGAATACACTAGTGAAATTCTCTTTTCTGTACACTACCTACCACTAGTAATTTCTATTTATTATATTATAACCTCCTTGTTTCTATTAGTTTGTTTGACAGTTCAAACTTCAAAACTATTCATTTAAAAAAAGAAAAAGACCAATTTTCGATTTGATTTGAAACGAGTGCAATATAATCGATTCTCGATTAAATCCAGCATTTTAATATCTATTTTTAATTATTTATCTGTGTTAACTAGGCAGATTAAAAACATATCTACAAAATAATATGAAAAAATACCAAGTATCAACATGTCAACAAATAACAGTAACAACAATAATTCAAGTTATCGATCTCAGATCGATATTTCTAATATTATTTTCAATTAGTTGTTGTTGTTTTAATTTTTGTTAAGCGTTTCAATATTTTATTTCCTAGATAACCTCAGCTTTTCTTTGGTGATTTTATACTGATCCGCCTTTTTTATCTTTTAAGTAATTATAGTGAAAAATAACCTGTTACAGTGTTATTACAGTGAAAAATCGTTACAGTGTAGGTAATAAATAAAATCACTTTTATTTTTCTTCAATAACTCAGCTCCTAGACTGACAAATTTAGCCAGATTTTCAGGTATGATTTTTTTATATATAAGCTTTCAAATGGCAACGACTTTCATCTTGTTAACATCTGGGCCCAAAAATGTATGGAGATGTCTCCTTCTCCTTTAGAATATTTCGAATACATGCTAGTTTTGTCGACACGGATTTGGAGAGCGCAGCAAACCCTTACCTGCTTTAAAACTTTCAGTTCTTAATGTTTCAAGGCTTTCACTTATAAAATCTGTAATTGTGATAATTTTTAATAATAAATAACGTACAATATTTCTGTAAAAATCGTTGTACAGAACTTCTAAGTACATCATGTAAAAACTAACCGCTTCAGCAACAAATAAAATATTGAAAAATAAACATTAAGACGTGAGAATATTCGTTCAAGAATTAACGTTTAAAAACACAAGTTTACTATAAAACGTTTTGATAATTGGTACTTAATGTTAAACATAACAAACCGTATGACAAAACCAAAATTTCTTGAGTATAGCTATCGGAAATTAATAAGCCACACATTTTTCATAAAGCGGCTGACGACTAAATGCAATGGCGTTGAAATTGATAATCTAAATAATATCCATCCCGGGATTTTGCTCTGCAGAAATACTGATATTATATCAAAGAGATATAAATTTAAGTAATATGCTGCGTGAAATGGATTTAAAGATGAAATCTGTTGTAGTTCCCTATGCTATAGCACCGTATCTCACTCAATTTATCAGGCTGTTCGATAAAATGAAAGACTAGTCTAAATTGAATTCGCTTCTTTAGAATCATCTCGGGTAATATGATTTCCTTGTACAGATAAACAAAATGAAGTTTTTGGAGTACTTATGCATGTTTCAGTGTTTACTAAGAGTTCAAATGAATGCCTAAATTAAGGATTGCTTAGATGGTTTGGTCATGTAGAAAGAATGAATGAAGAAAGAGTGACAAAGCGATTGCAGAAGTGAATGGCGACTTGGCAAGGGACACCCTAGACAGAAGTTGATCCACAAAATTGGAGATATATTAAAGATGAACTAAATCAATGGTACTGTTAACTGACGAGCACGTATGCCTGAGGACGTGAAGGAGGTAAGAGACGTATGCTATGCTAGGCGTGCCTAATGGATGTTCGCAGTCTCATAATTATTTTTGTTATTTATGTCTCCTTTTGTTTATAAAATAAAAATAAGATATATTATTTGCATGATATTACCTTTAATTTAAGTTAAATGAAAACACTTTATTTTTCAACATAAGTAATTAAAATTTCCAAAGAGGTTTCTTTGACCAAAGAAGCAAGCAACGAAAGAAACTTCACGAATACCCTCTTTTTGATAATATTGATAGAAATGAACGTAACTATATTTTAAACTTTTTGTACGTGGTAGCTTAACACTGCTGTGTATCGTATGGTGAGTGTACAGAACCGGGAACCCTTTTTACTTGAAAAGAGTTATTCCATCTTAGTCCTCACGGGTAACAACGCATTTGCATTTCGATTCTTTAACGAGGATAGATGTAGATGTCTATGGGTCACAGCAACCACTTACCATTAGGTAGACTATGTGCCCGTTTGCCACCTTATACTATAAAAAAAATAATTACAATATGAAATGCATAAGCCAATTACTAGAAAGATTTTACTCAAGATCAGAGAATTTTAACTACGTTAAAATTATCATCTATTCGCTTTAGCAATCGTATTCGAATATGCAAGCAAGCATCGTAGTATAATTATTTTACTAGTTCTAGAGACAATGGCATTGTTCTGGTCAAGACGTTGGGATAATTTATCTTCATGGTATGTCCACACCATTCTTGGCAAAACCACACAATTCAATATAATTTAATAGGCAACGTTTATGTATTATTAGACGTAAAGCCTGAATTTAACTTATGATATTTCGACGTTAAAATTTTATTTTACTTTCCATTACAGCCTATAAAAAGTTCATTGCTGAACATAGATTACAATAGATTCCCTTCTCTGATTCTTCATCTGACGGTAAGTGTGATGCAGCCGAAAATAGTAAAGTGCACTAATTTAGCTCAGCAGTAAAAGCCTGTTCACTTTTGCCTTGAAATCATCCATATTTTAATTGGGTGAAAAAACAAGCGCAAGCACCTTTAAAGGGAATCATCGTGGGGAAAAATAGCGTATTTAGGAAATTGAAAAATATTTCTAGGATATGTGATATCTACCAACATGTACTAGGACGTCATAATGAACTCTATCTTTGTCCTCTTTCATTCAGGCATAAAAGAAGTCAACTTGTAGGATCTACAAATGCTGAAATTTAACTGTTTCATTTAAATCCGCCTATGTTGTACAACTCATGGGCGGCGGCCGACACTGACCATCAGGTGAGCTGCATGCACGTTTTCTCCCTGTTCTATATAATAAAATCAAAATTTTCTTGCTCTTTCGATTTATTTGTTTAAATTTTTCAACTAAATTAATTTGGATAGTACATCCCCCAAATTAGGTAAATTTTAGCCTTATAATTACAGGCCGTTACACAGCTTTCTTTGTTTCGTCCCTGAGAATAAGGTAGACTTTCATTTATTTTGTGACTTTAGTTCTTCAGTTTTATTAATGAAAATGGACATGACAAGTCCCTTACCCCATGTTTCAACAAGTTAACTGCATTTTTCATCAAGTCGTCACTCCATCTAGTGGAAGAACACCCAATACTGTCAATTGTAGAATGAGGCTGCTACTCAAGAAACTTTCTTCCCTATAAGTTGTCGTTTCTGCGAGATTTATCTTCGTTAATCAGCAAGCTACACCATTATGGTGTAAAAACATCATATTTAAATAAAATAATACAAACAGTTGGGATTAATGGGAGTAGTTCTTCCGGATCTGTACAAAAAAAAATCATTTTTTTTAGTTGTATAATCATCCCTTAAATTTACACATCAAATTTAAAATTGATTTGTAGATAATCGTATAACAACTCTTTGACATTTCTACGACACTATATTACTAGCAACAATTTCTAAGGCTACACTTTGTAGATCCATCTAAGTGAGATATTGCCAAAGTTAGTGCTCGTCCGGCTCTACGAGTATATGCTACCAAACTAATTTCAGTAATAACTACTTGAAACTCATGTGTTATCTGTCGCTCGGCTTAACAGATTTAATATAGAATTAAGTCAAATCTTATAATTATACAGAACTGAAAAATGTCTTTTAACGGCTACATCTATATTTTTATCTAATAGATAAATTCTCGTGTCGCGGTGTTTATTACCAAACTCATCCGAAACAGCTGAACTGACTTGTATGAAATTTTGTGTGCAAATCGGGTAGCTCTGAGAATCGGTCAACGTCTATTTTTAAAACCCCTAAATGATAAGGGTGACCCGCCCCTATATATTGTTTTATTTTTTTTACAATTTTTTTATTCTTATTTTATTATGATTTAGCAATTAAAAAATACGTAAAACTTCAAATTTTCTTACCATTCTACGATCAATCCCTGTTTTTAATTGCGATTTTTAAAACTAAAAAACATTTCCTAGAAATAATGTACATATTATATGGCAAAACAACGTTTGCCGAGTCTCCTAGTATAATATACAATTCTTCGTTTTTCGTATGCGTTATATATGCTTGGAAAAGTTGTAGACACATCCGCCGTAATGGCATCATATCATGCTTATGTTATGTCTACACTTAGATATGGTATTATGTTCTGGGGTAATTGTACGGACAAAGAAACAGTATTTAAAGCTCAAAAGAGATGTTTACGAGCCATTTGTAAAATTAACCAAAGTGAGAGTTGTAAGCCATACTTCATTAATTTAAAATTATTAACAATGCCATGTCTATATATATATGAGGTAGTCTTATTTGTACGTCAAAACTTAAGTTTTTACAAAAAACTAAATGTCCAGCGTCATAAAGATAAATTGAGCCATCCCAATAGTAAGACTGTTTTGTTTCAAAAAAGCGTATTCTGTATGTGTCCTCGTCTGTATAACCATTTACCTAAATATATAAGAGATTCTAAGAGCTTTCACATTTTTAAGAAACAACTAAACACATTTTTAACCAAAAAAGCTTATTATAATATTGACGATTATCTATATGACAATTTTTAAATTTTAACTATCAAATTTATTGAACGAAACGTTATCTATGTTATTAATTTTGAGACAATAATTTATACCTACTCGTTTTGACATTATTACTTTGACATTACAATTTTAATTATTACATGTATTTTATCATTATTTTGTGAATTATTATTATGTTACTAGTGCAAATATACAAATAGGGTTATATTATGTTAATGTAATTATTGGCATTTTCCATTTAATTTTAATTATAAATAAAATCTAATATTTAAGTAGTTTGCACACCGAAAGGTAGAATATGGCTGTATTTTGTTAAATTATTAAGACCTATTGTAACCCATATATCGCAAATGAATAAAATGAATTTGAATTTGAATTTGAATTTCTGTCCGTGTGTATATGACTGAACTCCTCCTAAGCGATTGGACTGATTTTGTTGATACTTTGGTTATGTGATTAAGTTGATTCGAGAATGGTTTAGATTTACAATTGGACCCGGTGGGAGGTGCTGTTGTTGAGATCCAGACGAAGCCTGGGTGGAGCGC
Organism: Parnassius glacialis; assembly: GCA_033319125.1. Lineage (NCBI taxonomy): Eukaryota > Metazoa > Arthropoda > Insecta > Lepidoptera > Papilionidae > Parnassius > Parnassius glacialis. The sequence goes on along the minus strand of JAVANC010000017.1, from coordinate 898,257 downwards.
TAGTATATATATATATATATATATATATATATATATATATATATATATATATATAGGAGTACAATTTGCCACCATGTCTGGCGTATGTGGACTATGGGAACGCCTTTGATTCCGTCGAAATTTGGGTGGTGCTGCAGTCCCTTCAGCGGTGCCAAGTTGACTGTCGATATATCGAAATACTGAAGTGCTTGTACAGTAGGGCTACGATGGCTATCCGAGTACACAGCCAAAGTACGAAACCTGTCTGAGCTACCACAGCTCTAAGCAGGCTCTAAGCAGACATAGTTCTGCAGGAAATGCTGTTAAATAGATCACAAATCTTACCTGTGTTGCAACAGCCAGACTTGTTTACTTTAGCTATTTCCATAGCATAATGTCGTTGGAATTTTGCTATGGGTACACACGACTGACACTGAAATTATATTTGTTTTACAGAAGAGGGCCATAAGAGCAATCTATGATTAAAACCTAATGAGTCACTCCGATTAAAATTTAAGGAAATTAATATATTAACTAAGGCGTCTCAATACTTTTTTAAGATTTAATGAATGTACACAAAAATAAAAGTAGTTATAGAAATATAAGTGATATTCATTCTGTAAATACTAGGAACAGACGCAAGGTAGTAATACCAGTTACTCGACTCCACCGAGTCATTCATGGGGAGAGGTATAAAATTTACATCATAATCCCAAAAAATATACAAAAGGACCATGCCCATATTAGTATGGAGCTAAAAGTCAGCAATGCCATGCAATGCCCAAATTGCAGCTCTATCTCATATGATAACTTTTTAACAGTATTTATATGATATCTAGATTTAATGTCATATAAAGCACCGGTTCAAAAGATATTGGACATTAAACATGATAACTTCCTACTGGTTTTTTATACAGTGAAAGAATGAATGACAGTCATTTTATTTTTTTGGTATGTTTTTGACTTGGAGTTAAGCCTTTTGAGCCATTATTTTATTAGGTTTTTGCTTTATTTATATTTGTTTATTTGAAGCCTAGATATACTTAAACACTACCACAAAGTACTTTTTTGTATTTTTGAGTGTCTAGAGACATCATTTAGATCTTTATTCAACTCGTTGATGATTCAAATGTAAAATAATAATCGATATTGGAATCGATTGCTTAGATCAATTGATCAACAAAAAAACGATTCCTTTTTGGAAGATTTTATTTATCATGCCCATTATTTAGCCCCTAACTAAACAAAGCCTAAGATTTCATAATTTAAGAGACTGTCAATGAGAGATAGGTGAACAAACAAATAGTCCCATAAATGGCGTTGGTAGAAAACCTAGTCTGTCTCTGGGTTTTGATAACAAAAATGAATGCTTAACTGGGCCATGTTTTTTTCATCTGATGACGTTTATTATAAAATCATATTTTTGTTTTCTTTTGTTGTAAAGCAGTATATTAATATTCGATTATGTTGAGTTTTACATGGGCCAAAGGACGTGATTCCAGACCGTAATAAATAAAGCATGAATTAATGATTGAATCGATGATACGTACTGCAATGTCAACAAACCGTCTTATTTTTTTAAAAATTTTATCCAGTGCTTTATATGATTTAAAATTAACAACATAATTCTAGTTTTTATTTTTTAGAGCAATCTTGTAATATACTTTATCTGGGCATTTCTGGGGCACAAATGGGCATTGTCATTTGTCCTGCTCGAAGTTTTTTGTAGGATAGGTGACGAACGCGCACACAGTCCACCCGATGATAAGTAGTTGCTTGTGGTCCATAGACATCTACATCTTTCCTCAATTACGAATCAAAATGCAGATAAATCGTTATCCGTGAGAGCTAAGATGGAATGCCTCGTTTCCAGTAAAATGGGTCTCAGGTTCTCTACACTCACCATATGAAACACAGCAGCATTAAGCTGCTGTTTTACGCTGGTATTCTGTGAGAGCGTGGTTCTTCCCAGGTCGATCCAAACCATTCGTGCTACAACTATTCCACTAATATCGCTGCAGCATGGCCCTACATATATACATACATATAATCACGCCTCTTTCCCGTAGGGGTAGGCAGTGAGTACTTTTTTCCACTTGCTACAATCCTTATATACTCGTTTCGCTTTGTCCACTTTCATTATTCCCTTCATACATGCTTTTCGGTTTAAGGTACTCTTGACCTGACCTTTCTTCAAAACGTCCCTGATTTGGTATAGAAACGTCCGCCTAGGTCTACCCCTTCCAACACTTTCATTCACACTCGCCTTATACACATTTTTCGTCGTTTCTTCGTATTTTGTTTGTATAAAATTGAAGAAATATCTTTTTGGTTGTAATCTTTGTATCTGGCTGATTTTAATATCAATACATATATGACATTAAAAAAAAGAAAAATAAGAAGTAAAAAACACTTTCCCACCACAGACTAACTAGAAGATTCTACCTGAATTTTACTAGTATTTTTCTATTGAATGTCTGTCCGCGAAAATGCGTGAATCTAACGAATAAATTTGATACATTCTGAAGTTTTATTACCAAAAAGGGAAAATGTGTCTTAATCAGTGAAAAAATTAGTGACGTTTATGAACCTAACGCAGTGTCAGTAAGAGTAGCACAAAGTTGGATAAAGCGTTTTCTCTCTGGGAATTTTGATGTCAAATATGCAACTCGCTCTGATCCTCCTACGAATTAAGTCCATATATAATAAACTAAGATATAGCCTAGGAATTTAGGATTAATCACAAAACACTTTACCCATTTAAAAGTCTGGCTATACAAAAGCTCGATATTAGGACATACTACACATACTACATACACGAACTCACTGAAAGAAAACTAATGAATCGTGTACTTGTGTAAGAAACTTTTTCCCCGACCTATTATATTATTCCACAGTTATGCGTACAAGGAGTTGAATATTTTTACAAATTTAACACGATAAATTTAACTCGCACATAGTTTTCGACATTTCAGATGCTTTCCAGCACCCATGGTTACGGGAGGACCGAGATGTTTGATATCTCGATGTCAAAGTTAACCCGGAGTACCTTCAGGTTTTTAATTATTAATTTTAGTACGACCTACGCAGAATGAGCTTTTTGTATTTTAAAGTTTTGCAGTGATATGCTTGGGTTTGGTTTTAATTTTCGATCACGAGCAGGTGGTAGTACCCAGCTTACCTCTCTATTGAAATTAGGATGCTTTTTAATTTCAGTAGCCCAACGGATCATTCTTGGTGGGAATCTCTTACCAAATTGTGAAACCCATGAAATCTGATGTAGCGGCGACATTTAATCATCCTAATATCCATACAAGAATTGAAAAAAATTAAGATAAAACTCCTGTATCGACTAAAAAAACTCTGAGTTCGTCTGGGTAGTTCCTAACCCCTTACCTATTTTTACTATCATGGCACGATAGGCATTTTTTTATATTGCAACATAATAATAGTTAAATATAATATTATGCTGCATCGACATTTGAGCAATAATAAAAAAATCGTATGTATATAAGATGAGTAGTCTGGTACAGTCTTTGGGTTCTTCTCGTGATCGTAACCCGCGATCCTCCGAGGAACTACTTTATGTGCTTTTTCTCGCCGTATCAAATTTAAGTTTCAGTATTTCGCTGCAGAGCCCAGGCTTTGGAATAAATTACCTTCCAAATTAGGAAACCGGCTATTGTTACTGTCTTTAAGAAAATAGTCTCTGCTCATCTTTTCTTACCTTTCTCTTTCCAGCAGCTAACTTTCTTAAATATTTTTGCTCAAGTACGGCTTGATATTAATAATTTTCGGAACAAAGTTCCTTATCGGACGGTACGGGTTTGGCGGATCGGAGCTAGGCAACAAAAAGTGTAAGACTTTTTCGTCACTACCCATTGAAAATAAAATACACTATGACAGTTTATTTTATTTTAAATGACGCTTCATTTTAATAGACACTAGTAATACATTTATTTGTATTTGTTAATAAATAATATAATACGTTTATCAATAATAAGGAACTTCGTTCCAACCGAGTGTTTCACGACACTCACGCATATTTCTTTTTAAGTTGATTTGTATAATATGTTTTTTTATAGGATAAGGGTGACAAACGAGCACAAATTCCACCTGATGGTAAGTGGTTGCTGCAGCCCATAGACATCTACATCTATCCTCGTTTGCGAATCAAAATGCAGATGCGTTGTCACCCGTGAGGACTAAGATGGAATGCCTCATTTCCAGTAAAAAGGGCCTCCGGCCACCTACTCTCACCAAGCGAAACGCAGAGGTAAGCCTCTACTTCACGCTGGTATTCAGTTTCCAGCTTTTTTTATTACTTAAAATGTGTGTATTATGTATTATTTAAAAATTGCGTATACTCTGCATCAGGTATACCAGGGCCGACTGAAAAGTTCGCGTTCGCGTTGTTACTCATGTCACTAGTCGCAACATTATAAAAGCAATCACTAATTAAGTTTGCACTTATAGTTTAATTATTTATTGAACAAGAGACAACACCATGTCAGCCGAATCTGGAAATTCTCGGATATTTGAACACCACGCCGTAATAAAATTTCTTGTGAACAAGGGAAATACCCCGAAAGACATTTTTGAAGAGATGTCATCGGTTCTTCAGGATTCTGCGCCTTCATATACGATGGTGAAAAAATAGGCTCACATATTTCAACAAGGATAATTGTGAAGACGACCCTCGCCCGGGCCGCCCTGTCACGGTTCTGACCAAAGAAAACGTCTGAAAAGTCGAAAAAATCGTTCGGGACTACCAAAGAAATAAAATATAGCAGATTGCTGAAGAACTGCAGATTAGCAAAGAACGAGTAGAAGAAATTTTACAAAAATATTTGAATATGAGAAAAATTAGCACGCGCTGGGTACCGAAAATGCTCACAACGCTCAACAAGCAGCGTTGACTCGCAAATTGCAAACATTTTTTGGAGCTATGGTGGGCCGGCTCGAAACGGGGTAGTACCACGACTTCACAGAATACCAGCGTGAAGTAGAGGTTTACCTCTGCGTTGCGCTTGGTGAGTGCAGGTGGTCGGAGGTCCAATTCCCCCCATCAAAATCGTAGTGGAATTAAATAAAAGACTACCTCAGGAGGGTACCAGCACCCCTGGAGAATCCCTCGCTGAGCATCCACGACCAAACTAATTCACTCCTGAGCGTGGGTGCTAAGGCCGCTCCGAGTATTCTGGGGAAGGGAGGGCAAAATTCCGCTCGCGACTAATGCTGCTCGGGGCAAACGGAGCAATACAACCAAGGCGACCCCTGTCACGCTATCCGTGAATTTTTACAAAATCAGGGGACTTCATTCCAACCTCAACGCTGTCCATTACTATCTAGAGACAGAGAAGCCGGCCTTGCTCCTTTTAACCGAGATTCCGGTGTCCTTTCCGGCTGATACCTCATATCTCTCCTACCCGGGGTACAAATTAGAACACTCTTTTGTGCCCCGAGCTGGAGTTTGCGTATACGTCAGAGAGGACATCTGTTTTCGACGCCTCGGCACTCTTGAAGGTACGGACCTGTCCATCCTATGGCTGCGCGTAGACAGCGACGACCATTCGCGCGTCTACAGGTGCCTCTATAGGTCCCATAGCGGTAATGCCGATACAGACCGACTCATCGACCACATCCAAATGGCTGCAGACTTCGTGCTACAACAGCTATCATCCGCAGAGATCGTGATACTCGGTGTTTTAACGTCCACCACGCTGAATGGCTTAGTTTTCGTTTAACCGATCATGCGGGTAGATTTGTCTATGACTTTGCTTTGGCATATGGACTAACACAACAAGTTACTTCGCCTACGCGGATCCCAGATGTAGAAGACCATGTACCTTCCCTGTTGGACATTCTGCTGACCTCTCATCCGGACGAATATCAGGTCTCCGTCGATGCCCCTCTGGGCTCTTCGGACCATTGTCTGATCCAGAGTACGGTGCCACTTACGCTCCCATCGCAGTTGTGATCTGCAGCTTGCCGCCGTGTTTGGCACTATAGGTCAGCCGATTGGGACGACATGCGGTCTTTTTTTGCATCCTACCCTTGGGGTTTGCTTCTCGCCGGAAGATCCCAGCGTTGTTGCCCATTCTGTTGCTGATGTGGTACTTCAGTGTATGGAATTTTTTATTCCATCCTCTGTGGTGCCCATCGGAGGCAGATCCCAGCCGAGGTTTGGTCGCTCCTGTAAAATAACATCACGCTATAAGCAGGAGTGCTACCGGGCCTGGGCTGACGCATCAACGTCTCGGGATGTAAACACCAGCGCACTTAAAAAGAAGTATAATTCCGCCTCCAGGTCCTTCAAAAGCGTCATTGTCAAGGCAAGGTCTGAGCACATCGGCAGAATTGGCGAGAAGCTAGTTCGCCTTCCTTCGACAACCCGTGCATTCTGGTCTCTCGCCAAGGCTGTCCAAGGGAACTTCTGTCAGCCATCTCTTCGATCTCTGCACAGAGAGGACGACTCACTGGCCCATGCCGCATAGGAGTAAGCCGATCTGTTGAGCTCTCTCTTTGCATCCAACTCGACTCTACATGACGGGAGGAACACACCGCCAACCATCCCGCGATGTGAATGTTCCATGACGGATGTGTGGTTTACACAGCGCTCGGTTCGCAAAGCACTCTTCTCCTTGGACGTCTGCAAGTCCAATGGGCCCGATGGAGTCCCTCCCATTGTGCTGAAGACGTGTGCTCCGAAGTTGACATCGCTTTTAAGGCGTCTTTTCTGGTACTCCTACTCCCAATGCGTAATCCCGAATTCATGGAAGACAGCTTTGGTCCACCCAATCGCTAAAAAAGGCGACCGCTCAGACCCGTCTAACTACAGGCCTATCGCCATCACCTCCTTGTTCCCCAAAATTATGGAATGCATTATAAACTGCCAGCTCATGAGTTACCTTGAGGATCACCAGCTGATTAGTGACCGTTATTATGGTTTTCATCGGGGTCGATCAGCTGATGATCTTCTAGTGTATCTGACTCATAGATGAGCGGAGGCAGTAGAGTCCAAGGGGGAGGCATTGGTCGTTAGTTTAGACATAGCTAAGGCCTTCGATCGGGTCTGGCACAAAGCGCTTCTTTTGAAGCTTCCTCGCTATGGGCTTCCTGAGAAATTGTGCAATTGTATCACCAGTTTCCCTGCTGAGCGGAGCATCAAGGTCGTAGTAGACGGTGCATGCTCTGATTTCAAGCCTATTAACGCTGGTGTTCCACAAGACTGCGTGCTATCACCACCGCTGCTTCTCCTGCATATCAATGATATGTTGCTACCTGGTAGCATTCATTGCTATGCGGAAGACAGCACTGGTGATGCCTTATATACCGGCCCTGCCAATATTTCTCGGGAAAACGTTGCCGAGTACCGGGGCAAATTTGTGTCTGAATTCGAGTCTTTGCTTTACAAAGTTTCGGATTAAGAGCGACTAAATTTAGTCCAGTTCAATCCCCAGAAGACACAAGTTTGAGCGTTTACCGCTAAAAAGAACCCCTTTGTCGTGTCTCCTCAGTTTCAAGGCACTCTCCTTGCTGCCTCAGCTAGCATCAGAATCCTTGGCGTCGACATATCGAATAGTGTACAGTTTCATGGTCACTTGGAAGAGAAGGTCAAATTGGCCTCTAAAAAGCTTGGCGTGCTCAGTAGAGCGAGACAGTATTTCATTTTTTTTATAGGATAAGGGCACATCGCTTGCAACTTTAAAAAGCGCAAGTTCGGACCCACATGGAATACTGTTCTCATCTCTTTGCCGGGGCACCCCAGAGCCAGCTCTTCGATTTGACCGCATCCAGCGCAGAGCGGTTCGAATCGTCGACGACTGAGTTCTTTCTGATCGGCTCGATACATTGGCACTGCGTAGAGATGTTGCTTGTTGCTGTTGTTTTTCAAGCTGCAAAAGTCGGCGTCCAAGCAAATGGCGACTGTTTTCTGGGATAGCGAGGAATTTCGCTTATTGACTAACTTTCCAAAGGAACTACGATGAATGGCCAATATTACGCCAATTTATTGACTCAGGTTCACGAGGCTATTGTACAGAAACGACGTGGGAAACTGACGCGCAGAGTGCTCTTTCTGCAAGACAACACACCTGTTCACACCGCACAAGTTGCGAAGCAAGCCCTGAAAGACACGGGGGTTCTCAGAGATTGACCAACCTCTGTATAGCCCAGACCTAGCAATTTTTTCCTGTTTTCCAATTTGTTTATTCAAGATTTTCAAGATTTGATTTTCAAGTCCTTTTGGACTTACGGGGCCGGAGATTTGCAGATGACAACGAAATGAAAGCTGCGGTTGTTCGTTATTTTAAAGAATATTTTTTGGGTGGGCTAAAGGGGTTGTATGCGAAATGTGAGAAATGTATTTCACTCGATGGAGATTATATTGAAAAATAAAAATAGACACCATATATATTCTTTCATTAAGTACCTTAGGCCGCAGACTTATCAGCCACCTCAGTATATTATTTAGGTTATTTGTAGTTATATAATTTATTTTTAAGTATGGTATTTATTTTTTATATTTTTATTTATATTCAAGTCTACATAGTCGTATTTTCATGAATAGAATAGAATAATTTTTATTCAATATTGATTATTACATAATTCTTATTGAAAGTCATTTTTTATTTACCACTGGTTCGGAAAATACCTCTGTCCTGGGAAGAACCAGCAAGAAACCCAGCGGGACTTTTTTTTTTCAAACATATTTCACTTAACAATAATTTCATTTATACAATTTTTAAATGATTTTTAATAGAACCAGCATGGTGGCGATCACCTTATTCCCAGGGGTTATTTTCATTCATGTATTCCTTGATATTATAATAACACTTTTTGTACAGTTTTTCTTTAATAAAACTTTTAAACTTGTTTATTGATAAACTTTGATTATGTTCTGGGATTTTGTTGCAAAAGCGTATACATTGCCCCATAAATGAATTACTGATTCTGTGGAGTCTAGTAACTGGTATTACAAGCTTATGTTTGTTCCTAGTGTTTAAAGAATGCACATCCTTATTCTTATTAAAGCTATTTATGTTTTTATGTACATACATTAGATTTTCATAAATATATTGCGATGCCAAAGTTAATATGTTTATTTCTTTAAATTTTTGTCTGAGGGACTCTTTACAATTTAAGTTATAAATCGCCCGAACGGCTCTCTTTTGCAAAACAAATATAGCTTCAATATCAGTCGCATTACCCCATAGCAAAATTCCATAAGACATTACGCTATGAAAGTAACTAAAATACACTAATCTAGCTGTCTCAACATCTGTGAGACTTCTAATCTTTCTTACAGCATATGCTGCAGAACTAAGTCTGCTTGCTAATTTAGATATATGGGGGCCCCATTGAAGTTTCGCGTCAATAGTAATACCGAGAAAAACAGTGGTATCCACAAGACTCAACTCCTCCCCATTTAATAGCACATTGGTATTCGAATGTTTTACATTAGGTATTGTAAATTTAATACACTTTGTCTTATTGCCGTTCAAGAGCATATTGTTGGCGTTAAACCAATGTACTAATTTCGATAGAGCATTATTTACATCGTCATAATTAATTAACTGCCGTTTGAGTTTGAAAATTAAAGAGGTATCGTCAGCAAATAATACTATATCGTGATTGTCCCCTACAAGATAAGGTAAGTCATTAATATAGATTAAAAACAGGAATGGGCCAAGAATCGAGCCCTGAGGAACGCCCATTGATACTACCGATCCGGAGGAACCTTTACCATTTATCACGACTTTTTGAGTTCTGTTACTTAAATATGAAGTAATAAGTCTAAGCGCCAAATTTTTTACACCGTAATGTTGTAGTTTCCTGATTAATGTTTCATGATGAACACAATCGAAAGCCTTGGAAAGATCACAGAAAACACCTAAGGCATCCTGTGAATTCTCCCAGGCATTAAAAATATATTTCATAAACTCAACGCCAGCATCAGACGTCGAGCGACCCCTTGTAAATCCAAATTGGTTTTTATGAAGTAATTTATTTGTATTAAAAAAAAATAACAATTGATCCAAAATAATTTTTTCAAAAATTTTACTAAGAGTTGGTAGTACAGAAATAGGTCTAAAATTAGCGGGGTCCAATGTACTACCAGATTTAAATAAAGGTATTACTTTACTATACTTCATTAAATCAGGAAACACACCAGAATCGATACAAGTATTAAAAATAATAGCAAGATGAGGTGCAATTAAATCTATTATGGACGCAATATCTGTCACGGAAATCCCCCACAAATCTGCGGTTTTCTTTACATCAATGGTTTTGAAGTATTTTACAATATCTTGCGGTAATACTTTTTCAAATCTAAATTCTTTTAAACAGATATTAACATTCTGTTTGAGTAATGACTCGGCGACAGTTGGAGAAGAATTCAAAGACTCTGTTGTCAAAATAGGAATATCAGTGAAATATTTCTCAAACACCGCTGCGACTTCTTGATTTGATTTAGTCAATTCATTGTTAATTTTTAATTGATAGTTTGAGTAACGAGGTTTTTCATTACCGGTTTCGCTGTTAATTATACTCCACGTCATTTTAATTTTATTCTTAGCCGTCTTAATTTTGTTGCTAATATGTAACGATTTGGCTGTGGAGCAAACTTTTTTTAACATAATTTAATAAACATGTTATTACGGCACCTGTCTAAGTTTCACTGCTTAGCTCGTGGTTAGCTGGTAGAGAACGCCTCAAGGCATTAAGTGCGATAATTGTACACTTTATGTGAATTATTAAAAAATAAATTTAGGTAATTACATATTTCGATTTAACATTTAACAGCGTGCGGATTCCAAACGCATGTTATGATATGTCGGTCGTCGGATGCGAGTTGATTAACAACCGAAACGCACCGCTTAGTGTCAAACACATTTGAATGAGTCATGTTAATTAAACTTGTGCGTTACCGCATAAGTACTTAACTGACAGTTAATTTTTAATTAATGATCGGTAACCAACCAAAAAACGTTAAATGATATGTTTGTTAAAACGGTGGCTTTTGAAAATAATAAAAATGGACAACCATGTTTAAGCATTGCGTTATATATATAAATAAATAAAAAGAAGCAACCGCAGATTAGAATTTGGTTCTATGGAACACATTAAGTTGCTATTTTGCGGTGGTATTCTGTGAGAATAGTAATTCTGTGAGGTTAAAGCATCGTTCAGATCTAGAGACATTGAGCTTGCTAGACACGGGGCATGACAGGCAAAATAATATTCTTTGATACACTTTATATAGATATATTCACATCTAGCGCACGCAAGCGGAACGTGTTCGCGCAGACACGGGCCGGCACCGGCCAGCATTCTGCATTATACTCCCTCCTTGTCCGAGATATTATTACAATGTAGTCTACGCTTTTCATCGTCGTAGCCATCACAAGGTTCCAAGCTCCAACCACAAAAAAAAGAAATGTGTTGTTTATGGATAAAGTCTCTGTCAAGATACCAAGTCAACTTCATTACGTATTTTTGTGCGTCAAAGCCATCATTGTATTTATAATATTATTTCAAATAATGTATTATTCGATAGATATTGTACTGAAATCAAATAGTATTTTGTGTATAGTGCATGGTAGTGTAAGTGGACGACATTTTTATTCCAAAATAACAAGAATTAGCAGGATAAAAAACATCTGTAAGAAGCATGGCGCAGCGGAAGCGTGAGGAACATAACAGGTTGAACTGTTGAAATAAATTAACTTAAAATCAGGGTAAAAGCAGGTGAGTGAAAACATCATGCATCTTAAGGATAGCAGATTTTAAAAGAAAATTATACATAATAGTAAAAAAGGTGTACCATAAACAAATCAGGAGAGTATGGGAATAAGGATAGGTAAGAAATACATTTCCGGCGGATATATCGTAAAAAGTTACTCAACAAAACAAATTCATAAAATAAAAATAACCGTTACCGTTACAACTTGAGTTGCTTCCGTAAGTTAAAGTGAACTGCAAAATTTTTTATTATTATCAATATTTCAAATATTCGCACTCGCGCTTAGTTTTTCTTGCTAAAATGGGAAGAGGAAAAGTTGTGATAATCCCGACAAAACTAGAAAGAAGATTAAGAAGATAGAAAAGAAATTGAGGAAGAAAGAAAATCTTGAAGGCTCTAAAGAGAATACTCCTCCATTAGTGGATTTATCTGTGCTTAATGTAACAATTGCAGAGTCATTAGAGGAAAATACAATCGAAGAAATTCAGATGAAAGGTCAAACAAACGCTTCAGGTGAGTTCTTCATAAGAGACATTAAAAATACACACAAAGACATAAATAGAAAATACTGCTAGAATATAGTAAATGCCAGTTATCTGTCCTAAGGTCTAAGGACTATTAATTACGCATCAGTGAGGATAGCTATGTCAAATCTTATCCATTAGAGCTATTACCTTGAGAATAGACAGGGAAATAAATTAGACAAAGATTTTATAGTGCTATCACATAGATAGACATGAATCATGGTACTTTCTTCTATATGTGACATAAAATACAAATAGGCAAACATAATATAAGCCCTAAAAATAAGGCTAGGATAAAGGAAATAGCAGGTGTCTGTTCAGATGACATACTATCAGTGAGGATAAACATGTCATATCCTTTCCCTTAGAGCTATCACTTGAGGTTAGACAAGGAAATAATTAAATCCTTTAGAGCTGTCACATTGAGGATAGACAAGGGTTTTTGTAGCGCTATCATATTGAAAAATTCATTGATATCAAACTTAGTAATATAATAAAACAATATTTATATAAATATAAATTTCAGAGAATGATGACATCCCAGAGGAGCTTTTGTTAGCCTTGGGACCAGAAGTAGAAGAATCAAAAGAAGTGGGAGAGCCAATAAACATGCAGTTAGCAACAAGATGGACGAAAATTATGATGGAAGGATTGGGGAAAGAACCTTGTGATAAAATATTAAACAAGTTCTTCACTCCATCCTACTTCAAAGCTGTTGTAGCTCCTCAAATGAATCCAGAGATAAAGGCATCATTGTCGGAAATACTAATTAAGAGAGATAAACGTTTAGTAAATAGACAAAATATGACGGGAAAACTAATGACAGGAATCGGGTTGGTACCGACAAATATCATCAAAGGGAATATAAATACAAGAAATATAGTGGAACAATTAAGTGACACTGCAAAGATAACAGCAGAAATATTCTACGAAGACTCGGCTGCAAGAAGATATTTTGCATTGTCAGGGGCAACCATAGTATTGAAACATGCATTGAAGAATGCAAAGACAGATGAATTGTTATTTGGAAAGGACTGTCCCGAGAACATCAAAACAGCACAGACCGTCCAAAGAACAGGAGCTCAGATAAAAGCGGTAGAGAAGAAAAAGACATTCCCAAAAAAGGGAAACTGGAAGAGTCCACTGCAAGTTCAACATCTCAATCGCAGTGGACAGAATTATCGAGTACAACCCAACAAACAGAAATATCGTCCCAGTCAGCCACTACGGAGAAGGACTCAACATACGGGAGCCCCACCAGCTCAGACAAGGAGAAACTAGCGTCATTAGAGGTAGGTGCTGGAAGTTAAAACAATTGCCAAAGTATTTGGTTAGATATTACAAATGACCCAGTCTTAATAAACTGGATAAAGGGTTATAAAATACCCTTTATTCAAATACCAAATTTATATAAGGCACCTACCCAATGCTGGTCTGGAAAGGAAAGAATTATAATATACACAGAAATCCAGAAATTATTAGAAATAGGTGCAGTTTCAGAATGTTTGTTTTGTGAAGGGCAGTTTGTATCCCCAATATTTGTAATTCCAAAACAAAATGGAAATTATAGGTTTATTTTAAATTTAAAGAAATTAAATGAACACATTGAGACTTCTCATTTTAAATTAGAGAATATTAGAACAGCTTGTGAATTAATTTCCAAAAATTATTTCATGGCGAAAATTGGCCTTTAAAGATGCCTATTTCAATATAGCCCTTTCAGAAGATTCAAAGAAATTCTTAAGATTAAATTTGAGAAAAAATTGTACCAATTTAACTGTTTACCATTTGACATTTGCTCTGCTCCTTTTGTGTTCACCAAACTAATGAAACCAATTTGTACCTATCTTAGAAGTAAAGATATCATTTTATCGTGTTATTTAGATGATAGCATATACTTTAACTCTAGTCAGTTAAAATGTAGAGAGAATGTAAAACTAGCACGTAGATTATTTCAAAAATTGGGATTCTCAGTAAATTTTGATAAAAGCATTTTAACTCCAAAACAGACCTGTAAATATTTAGGTATTATTCTAGACTCAAGAGATCTATCCCTATCTGTTCCAAAAGAAAAACAATTGGCCATATTGGAAAATATTAGAGATTTTGAAAGGAAAAGCCATTGTTAGATTAGGGAATTTTCACAATTATTAGGTAGGTTAACATCATTTTGTCCAGCTGTACCCTATGGTTGGTTTTATACAAAGTTATTAGAGAGAGAGAGAAATTTCTTGCATTATTAAAATGTTATGACAATTACGACGAACGAATGTCTATTACAAATCATATCCATCCAGAGTTATAATGGTGGAAGTCAAATATCCACAAGCATAATTATATTAAACAGCAAAAATTTTGTATGGAGATCCATACGGATGCCTCAAAAACAGGCTGGGGTGCAGTGAAGGGATTGGAAAAAACTTCGGGATCTTGGTCGACTAGCGAAATGAAATGTCATATAAATTATTTGGAATTAAAACCAGCATTCTTAGGCCTGCAATGTTTTGCCAAAAATTAGAGTAATTGTGAGATCTTGTTAAGAGTTGACAACACAACAGCAATAGCATACATAAACAAGATGGGGGGAGTACAATATATTCATTTAAACAATATTACAAGATAGCTCTGGCAATGGTGTGAGGTAAGAAATATATGGGTATATGCCTCATATATCAATACTAAAGACAATGTTGAGGCAGACTCAGAGTCGAGGAAAATAAACATAGAATGGGAATTATCCCAACAGGCTTTTAATAGGATTGTTGAAGAATTTGGTTACCCTGAAATTGACTTATTTGCATCTAGAATTAATAATAAATGCAAAAATTTTGTGTCATGGAAGAGAGATCCAGAAGCCATAGCGGTAGATGCATTTACCTTAAATTGGAAAGATATTTTTTTATGCTTTTCCACCATTCTCCCTGGTTCTTAAATGCTTAGATAAAATTAAAAAGATAAAGCAACGGGAATTGTAGTATTCCCTTATTGGCCTCCTCAACCATGGTTCCCATTGTTAAAAGGCCTTTTGGTGAATGAATTGTTGTTATTTAATCCCAATAGTATGTTGTTGTCATCTCCTTACAGGAAGTCTCATCCTCTCCATCGGCAGCTTACCCTGGCAGCAGGGCTGTTGTCAGCGAAGCATACATAAGTCGTGGGACCCCAACTTCAGCTCTTCAGATCATGTTAAATTCACTCTCGGGAAATACAATGAAACAATACGACTCAACCCTAAGATTATGGTGGGAATATTGCAGGACCCTTGATATAGATCCATACCAAGCTTCAGTCCCCTTTATCTTAAAATTTTAAGCAAACGTTTTGAGGCTGGAGCATCGTATGGTACATTTAACACAACAAGATTGGCCTTATCTCTTTTAATTGGTCCAAAAGTGGGGTGTGGTGATAGGTTAAAGCGATTCTTTAAGGGAGTGTTCAGGTTGAAACCCCCAAAACCAAAATATAATGTTACATGGGATCCGGGCTTAGTTCTAGATTACTTAGCACTACAATATCCAAATGAGTCCATTGATATTGAATTATTAACCAAGAAGTTAGTCACTATATTAGCACTTACAACCGGCCACAGGGTACAAACCTTATCACATATTAAGTTACAAAATTTTAAATTAATTCCTCTGGGGTACAGATTAAAATACCTGATTTAATAAAAACTTCAAATAAAAGTATACTTCAACCAATTTTACATCTTAAAAGTTATACATGTAAATTAGAAATATGCCTAGTGAATACATTAAAATCATATATTAGCAGAACAGAACAATTCAGACACAATACTGAACAATTACTCTTAACATTTAAGAAACCATATCGAGCGGCTTCATCGCAGACTTTAAGCCGATGGATTAAATCTACTCTGAGTAAGGCAGGAATAGATATGTCTAATTTTACAGCACACAGCACTAGACATGCTGCGACCTCCGCCGCAAACCGGGCAGGTTTAAATATGGATCTCATAAGGAAGACAGCGGGTTGGTCAAAAAATTCGGAAACCTTTGCAAGGTTTTACAATAGACCTCTCTCAGAAGATCCATTATTGTTCAGTAGTACCGTTTGTAACACATCACATGTTAATTGATTTGATTAATTAAGAATAGAACAAATTAGTGCTTAAGATTGAAAGCAGAATTACTTTAATTGTTTTAAATTCACATTGTTCAAAATTGCATAATAGTACTTTCATTCACAACCCAGTCTTTAAACATCTACATTGTAATAATATTTCGGACAAGGAGGGAGTATAATTAGGTGATTAAACGAACTTACCTTAAGTGAAGTTCAATCACAATTATACGAAGCTCCTTGTCCGAGACTATACTCCCACCCGTCCCTTAAGACCCATAAGCAAGGGTTGTTCATGAAAGGGCTTTAAACTAATGAAGTTGACTTGGTATCTTGACAGAGACTATATCCGTAAACAACACATTTCTTTTTTTTTGTGGTTGGAGCTTGGAACCTTGTGATGGCTACGACGACGAAAAGCGTAGACTACATTGTAATAATATCTCGGACAAGGAGCTTCGTGTAATTGTGATTGAACTTCACTTAAGGTAAGTTCGTTTAATCACCTAATTATAGTCTGCACGTCTCTATTGCAATCGCGCGCCTAGTATGAATGTGATCGCCGCGCCGACACTGACAGACAACGTTTGGTTATTTTTCATTCAACGGCTTGGTGGTTTGTTTGAGTGGTGAAACATGAACCACGAAAAATTTATTGAATTGGTTAGGGAATATACATTTTTGTACGATATGTGTGATCGCTGGTACAGTGACAATCAAAAAAAAAGATTACGCATGGAAATAAATTGCAGAAAAACTGCAAGTGTCATGTGAAAATAATTGTTTTTTGAAAAATCGTGTTTTATTACATTGTTTCTGCAGGCGAATCAAAAAATTGAGTAAGTTTGTCTCTGACATCAAAAGCGGTGAACTGACCTACTCTCGCCTTGCCTTGGTAAATTTATCAAATTATTAACAGTTGTATTTTCACTTGCATGGGCATTGTTATATTTAATAAAGTTGTGGAGAATGTAGGTAGTCATTATTACCTCGTCTGCATTTTAGGATTGCATTGGATGCTTATATTATACAGAGAAACTTTTGGTCTAATTTTCCAAATACATTTTCTACTACCTCTATTGCACGCGATAATCTGTCATTGAAATATATTTTGCGTGGTATATGTGGGAAATACTTCATCACCTATAATAATATGCGCTATCAGCACCTCAGTACCAGAAGGTATTTTTCTTCAAGTACATTTAAATTATTCTCCGACATAGATTTTCCAATAGTTGAATTAGATAATATTCCCCTGTCACTATTTTTGCCATATTAACCTATATCCACACATATGAATTTATAATCGGCATCAACGATAGCCATTAAAACTACCGAAAAAGTTTTTTTATGATTAAAAGTTACAAAGAAACGCTGTTGGATGGAGCTGTTATGACGACGTGTTTGGCATTCATGGCACCAAAGCTGTTAGGAAAGTTACATACATTCCAAAATCGTTCTGATAATTTTAACAAATTTTTTTAGTAGGTAGTGGCATGAATTCTTCTGTTATTTCTTGTATGGATAGCAGTACATACATTTTCAATTATATTATGCACAGTGCTCACACCAAGTCGATAGATGTATGCTATACCTAGTTACGTAGGAGTCTCCGGTTGCCAAAAATCTGCAATAAAATTAAATAGATTGTTTTTTATTTCAGATGGTGAGTGCAAGAAAGATTGTGTTTTATTACGCGATGCAATCAAACCTGCCATAAAGAAAAAAAGACACGGAAAGTGGATGAGCTAACGTATCTAAGAAAAAATGGAAATATGAGGATAAGATGTCTTTTTATTGCCATACTTTATGGGAAGACCAACTTTTAACAATATTCCAGCTAACCAAAAAGACTATAAAATTGATACACCAGTGACCCAGCCATCTACTTCCAATAATAATGAAGCAAATTTGACTCAGCTATCTATTTCCAGAAATACTTCTTAGTCATCTTTCCGTCATCGTAAAGGAATCACACAACACCCTACTAATGAAACTCCTTCAACTATTTTATAAAAATAATAGCTTACAATCATGTATGTTACACAAACTAACAACACAATAAATTAGATATAGCTTGGTAGTGATCACTTCATTTCCAGGGGTTATTATCATCTATAAATTCTTAATACTCGTATAATAATAACAACCCTTATTATATGTATAAATTTAGTTTAATAAAGTTTTTTAATGTTGAGCAGGTCAAAATTTGTATATTTTCTGAAAATTTGTTGTAAAACAACAAAATTCCAGAAAATACATCGCCCCAAGAATGAATTACTGACTCGAATATCAAATACATCGCCCCAAGAATAAATTACTGACTCGATGGAATCGAGTAACCGGTACTACTAGCTTATGTCTGTTCCAAGTATTTACAGAATGAATATCACTTATTTTTAAAATTTGTCGTGAAGCGACAATTAAAAGAGAAAGAAAACCTAACCTACGATCAGCAAAACAACCAAATAGACCAAGACAAATAATATATTTAGGATTCGAAAATATTTACAATTTTATATATCAAAAATGGAGTATGAACGTGAGGATGGATGATGTGATTTACAAATTATTTTTTAAAAAATAGGTAATAAAAAAAAATTATGTCGTAGCTGAGTCCGAAGATCCCAAGCGTGCTCTCAGCGCCTGGAACGAGCACGCACGGCGTAGGTGGGTAGGCGTGGGCGTCTCTAGGCGACGACCTCAGGTGAATGCGGCGATTGCAGGATCGGCGACTTCAGCCCAGACAGGAGCTTGCAGGATCCTCAGCGACTTCAGACAGCGCAGTGGCCTGCAGGATCCGGTGACTGCAGGCGGGACAGAGGTTTGTAGGTTCCGGTGATTTCGGGCGGAACAGAGGTCTGTAGGTTCCGGCGACTCCAGGTAGAGTAGAGACTTGTGGGATCTCGGCGACTTCAGGCAGAGCAACGTTTTGTAGGATCCGGCGACTTCAGGCAGAGCAACGGATCGTAGAGTCCAGTGGCTTCAGGCAGGATAGAGGCTTGCAGGATCCCGGGGCTGAGCGGCCCCGGGATAAGGCCTTTAGAAGATGCTTCCGATACGAGAACTGAAGCAAGACTGAATTTCTTCACCGATTGTTCGGCTTTTATATCTTTCTAGAGAGAACGGAAAAATTATTTAAATTAAAAGGAAATTTATTGTAAATGACCTAGAGCAAAAGAGT
This sequence comes from Parnassius glacialis, assembly GCA_033319125.1. NCBI lineage: Eukaryota > Metazoa > Arthropoda > Insecta > Lepidoptera > Papilionidae > Parnassius > Parnassius glacialis. The sequence goes on along the minus strand of JAVANC010000017.1, from coordinate 878,738 downwards.
ATTATGTAAAAATATCGAGATAAAACATTATATCGGTAACGAATTTGAATAAAAATTGCCATGACAACGGTATAAATAGTAGTTGTCATAAAAACCAATTTTTGGTTTTTGGACTTTTATTAAGAAATTATTACATTTAAGTATGAATTGAGATATGATTCACATAGGAAAAACTTATGCACGGCTGCGTGCATGAAGCCTGAAATTGTAGAGTTACAGAGAATTCAATAAATACCATAAAAGGTAAGACTTCATTGACAGCTATTTTAAAAGTGATAAATAGTGTGAAAATACGAAGTAAAATGATATGTTATTGTGTAAAAACGTTACAGGATCCTATAGAAATAAAGGTGATGCAAAATATAAATGCAGAAAATCAAAAACAGAATGAAAAAAATAGTATAAAGTGATGCAAAACATGAATGCAGAATATCAAAACAGAATGAAGAATTAGTGTACAATGAAATGTAAGTAGTATAACACTACATTTTCCCCCCGACCCTGGAAAATTTTTGACTCAGCAAAAATTTTGATATATACATTCTAAAATAAACCATAAAAACACAGCTTTGCAGAAACAGACATCACCAGTCAAAATCAGATATACTATCTCTTACATTCATCATCTGCATTCAGGTAAGGTGGAGTTCACATTCAATGACTACCACTCTAAAAGTGTGTTTTCAAACGACATTAAGGCTTATTTAAGGAGTAGTCAACCGCTCCTGTGTGGAAAAAAAAATTAGTCGAAGAAACACCACTCTTAGAAGTGTGTTTTCAAAAGGACATTCAGGCTTATTTAAGGAGTTGTCAACCGCTCCTAAGTGAAGATAAAAAATCAAGAGAGTAGTCAGCTGCTCCCAAGTGAAGATAAAAGTGAAGAAAATTAAGGGAGTAGTGAGCCGCTCCCAAGTGAAGATAAAGATAAAGCAAATTAAGGGAGTAGTCAGTTGCTCCCAAGTGAAGGTTTATACATATATACAAATTAACAGTTATATTTATACATATATACAAATTAACAGTTAATAAATGTATAGAAATAATAAGGTGAAAGTGGTGATATTTATACATATATACAAATGAACAGTTAATAAATGTTTAGAAAAGTTATGGTTTGTTTCGCTTCAGCTTTCAAAACAATTTTATATAAAGTGCAAAGTGTAAAGTTAAGTTTAAGAAATAAAAATATTATTAAAAATCGTACCTCTAAGTTATCTAGAATAAAAAATATTATAGTGATGAATGTAACTTAGAGTGATGAATGTAAGTGAAGTGTTATATGTAGGCCTAAATATAATCCAAATAAGTTGAAAAACTAGAAGAAGTTTTGTTTTAGAATTTTGAAGGTATGAAAAGGATGTGTAAATGAATGATGAATAGTAAGTTAAGAACAAAAGGGAAAGCAATTAAATCAAAAGGAACTAGACAAGGCGCAGTAAAGGTGAAGAATTAAGAGAGAAAGAGGACTTTTACGTTGGGCGCCAAACTGTCGTGAAGCGACCATTAAAAGAGAAAGAAAACCTAACCTACGATCAGCAAAACAACCAAATAGACCAAGACAAATAATATATTTAGGATTCGAAAATATTTACAATTTTATATATCAAAAATGGAGTATGAACGTGAGGATGGATGATGTGATTTACAAATTATTTTTTAAAAAAAAGGTAATAAAAAAAAAATTATGTCGTAGCTGAGTCCGAAGATCCCAAGCGTGCTCTCAGCGCCTGGAACGAGCACGCACGGCGTAGGTGGGTAGGCGTGGGCGTCTCTAGGCGACGACCTCAGGTGAATGCGGCGATTGCAGGATCGGCGACTTCAGCCCAGACAGGAGCTTGCAGGATCCTCAGCGACTTCAGACAGCGCAGTGGCCTGCAGGATCCGGTGACTGCAGGCGGGACAGAGGTTTGTAGGTTCGGTGATTTCGGGCGGAACAGAGGTCTGTAGGTTCCGGCGACTCCAGGTAGAGTAGAGACTTGTGGGATCTCGGCGACTTCAGGCAGAGCAACGTTTTGTAGGATCCGGCGACTTCAGGCAGAGCAACGGATCGTAGAGTCCAGTGGCTTCAGGCAGGATAGAGGCTTGCAGGATCCCGGGGCTGAGCGGCCCCGGGATAAGGCCTTAGAAGATGCTTCCGATACGAGAACTGAAGCAAGACTGAATTTCTTCACCGATTGTTCGGCTTTTATATCTTTCTAGAGAGAACGGAAAAATTATTTAAATTAAAAGGAAATTTATTGTAAATGACCTAGAGCAAAAGAGTATTTATGTGAAAATATCGAGATAAAACATTATATCGGTAACGAATTTGAATAAAAATTGCCATGACAACGGTATAAATAGTAGTTGTCATAAAAACCAATTTTTGGTTTTTGGACTTTTATTAAGAAATTATTACATTTAAGTATGAATTGAGATATGATTCACATAGGGAAAAACTTATGCACGGCTGCGTGCATGAAGCCTGAAATTGTAGAGTTACAGAGAATTCAATAAAATACCATAAAAGGTAAGACTTCATTGACAGCTATTTTAAAAGTGATAAATAGTGTGAAAATACGAAGTAAAATGATATGTTATTGTGTAAAAACGTTACAGGATCCTATAGAAATAAAGGTGATGCAAAATATAAATGCAGAAAATCAAAAACAGAATGAAAAAAATAGTATAAAGTGATGCAAAACATGAATGCAGAATATCAAAACAGAATGAAGAATTAGTGTACAATGAAATGTAAGTAGTATAACACTACAAATTACTTATATTTTTGTGTACGTAGGCACATTACATTTTCATAAATGTATTGACAGGTCAAAGTTAATATATTAATTTCCTTAAATTTTTGTCGCAGCGACTCTTTAGGCTTTAAATCATAAATTGCTCTTATGGCCCTCTTCTGTAAAACAAATATAATTCCAGTGTCAGTCGCGTACCCTCATAGCAAAATACCGTACAATATTATGCTATGGAAATAGCTAAAATAAACAAGTCTAGCTGTTTCAACACTGATAAGTATTTTACCACACATGCTGCAGTATTGTCTGCTTGCTAATTTTGATATATGGGGCCTCCATTGATGCTTCGCGTCAAGTGTTATTCAAGAAAAATGGTGGTATCGACATGACTCAGTTTCTCACCATTTAATTTCATATTATTATTTAAATTGTTTTTTGGGATTTGCGACGATATAGTCCTTATTGCAGAATCGCTGGAGGACCTTAGCACTATGCTCAATGACCTCAATAGTGCCTCCCAACGGATAGGTCTTAAGATGAACATGGACAAAACAAAGATTATGTTTAACGTCCATGTCACACATATGCCGGTAGTTGTTGAGAGCACTAAGCTCGAAGTTGTTGAAGAGTATGTTTACCTGGGACAAATAGTCCGACCGAGAGGTCAGTCGACGGATTCAACTCGGTTGGGCAGCGTTCGGGAGATTACAGCACATCTTCTCGTCAGGTATACCTCAAAACTTAAAAACGAGACTATACAAAAAGTGCGTGTTGCCAGTGATGACATATGGAACTGAGACGTAGTCCTTCACTGCTGGCTGGTGAGGAAGCTCAAGGTTGCTCAGCGAGCTATGGAGAGGGCTATGCTCGGAGTTTCTCTTCGTGATAAACTTAGAAATGAGGAAATCCTCAGTAGAACCAGAGTGACCGACATAGCCCATAAGTATCAGGAAGCTGAAGTGGCAATGGGCTGGCCACATAGCTCGAAGAACCGACAACCGATTGGGAAAAAGGTTCTCGAGTGGCGGCCTCGTAACGGCGGACGAAGTGTAGGGCGTCCCCCCACTAGATGAAGAAACGACCTGGTAAGACATGCAGGAAGTCGATGAATGCAGGTAGCTCAGGATCGTGTTTTGTGACATTCCTTGGGGGAGCACTATGTTCAGCAGTGGACTTGTGCGGGCTTTAATGATGATGATGATGATGGTTTAAATGTTTGACATTTGGAGACATGAACTTCACACATTTCGTTTTAGTGCCATTTAAATGCGAGTTATTAACATTAAACTAATTTACTGATTTAGATATAGCATTATTTACTTCGTTATATTTTAATAATTGTCGTTTTAATTTGAAAATTAATGAAGTGTTATCAACAAATAATAATATGTTATGATTATCTCCACTATAAGAGGTAGGTTATTAATATATACAAGAAACGGAAAAGGGCCGAAAATTGAGCCTTGAGGCACACCCATTTAAACTATCGACCGGGAAGTGTTCATATAATTGATGACAACTTTTTGTTCTGTTACTTAAATATGAAATAATTAAATTAATAATAATTAATTTTTCTTACACCGCAGTGTTGTAGTTTTCTGACTAATGTTTCATGGTGAACGCAATCGAAGGATTTGTGTAGGTCACAGAATATACCCAAAGAAACCTGTGATGTCCCATGAATTGAGGATATATTTAATCATCTCCACACCAGCATCAGTTGTCGAGCGACCGCTCGTGAAAGCAAATTGATTTTTATTAAGTAAATTATTTACATTAAAAAAAATTAACAACAAATGAACAAGAATATTTTTTTAAAAATTTTACTAAGTATTGGCATTACAGAAATTGGTTTAAAATTGGCGGGATCTAATGTGCTACCAGATTTACATATAGGTATTACTTGACTATTCTTCATTAAATCAGGAAACACACAATTTGATACTATTATTAAAAATAATAGCTAGTTAAGGCGCGATTATATCTATTATAGACGCAATAACTTTAACGGGAATCCCTCACAGTTCTGCAGTTTTCTGAATTTCAATAGTTGTAAAATATTTTACAATATATTTTGATGATATTTTATGAAATATAAAATTCTTTGTACATAAATTTACATTTTGTTTAAGTAATGATTGGGCGACGGCAGGAGATGAATTCAGTTACTTAGTGAGTAAGATCGGAATATCAGTAAAATATTTCTCAATATCCAATGCAACACCCTGAACTGATTCAGTTAATTTGTTGTTTAAACTTAACCGGTATTTTAAGATTGCGACAGTTGACCTTTACAGTTTCACTACTAATTATACTCCACTTCATTTTAATTTTATTAGAAGCTTCCTAATTTTGTTGCTTAAATGCAAATACTTGGCAGTGGAGCATACTATTTTAAATATTTTTGTATATTTTTTACATAATCCCTAATATATATATATATTTTACATAATCCCTAATATATATATATATTAGGGATTATGTAAAATATATATATATATATACATAATATTTGATATGTGTAGTATATGTAATTGGTTTCACGGAAACGGCTCTAGTGATTTGGATGAATTTTGTATTTAGATATTATTTAAGTATCTCTGAGCAAAGCTCTACTTCCTATTTTTGTTATTTAAAACTTTTTTAATATACTCATAACAATTAGTGGGCAATATCCAATTTTAGTAAATTTGTTTCTGTAAACTGCTACGTCACTACAGACTGTGTATAAAAATTGTATTATAAACCGCAGGCCACGAAACTTAAAAAACATTAAACATGACTCTTATCTGGAATAACAAATTGATTTAACAACATACGAATCTATGTCGCTCTTTATGACACGTCATTCCTTAGTGGCATGTTGATTAGTATAACACACGCACGGTTAGTGTCAAACACGTTTAATCCTGTCACGCAAATTAAAGTCGAACGTAACAACATTAATAATTACTTTCCATTTGACAAATTCCCTGTTTAATAATTCATGTAGTAACTGTTAATTGAAACGCAAAAAGATTTCAGAAATAAATTTTTGTTATCATTAATCCAATTGTAAACCATAAGGAATTTAAAGACATTTATACACAACTGGTAAAATTAAAAATTTTGTACAACCGACTTCAATATACATTATTACGGATAACTCAAAAACTACCGATCAGACTTCGATAAAATTTATATGGGACTACAAAAGAAGCTTTCAAATAAAAAAGAATCATCAAAATCGGTTTAACTAGAAAAAAAAACATACAGTCGAATTTAGTAGTCAGTCATTTTTGAACTCAGTTAAAAACAAAAAAGAAATAAGTTTTTTTTAATAGAATAAGGTAGACAAACAAGCACACAGTCCACTTAATAGTAAGTGGACGCTGTGGCCCATAGACATCTTTTACGTCTCAATTAAGAATCAAAATACAATTGCATTGCCACGTAGATACAAATGCTATTGGCAGCTTTCAATTCTTGAAAAATTTATTTAGAATGACCTAATTTCCGAATATTGGAAGAAAGTAAGTTCAATTTCTATCGAGAGGTCAATCGACAGCTTCAACACGGCTGGGCAGCGTTCGGGAAATTACGACACATATTCTCGTCAGGTGTACTTCAAAACTTGAAGAGGAGAGTGTACAAACAACGCGTGTTGCCAGTGATGACTTATGGATCTGAGACGTGATCCTTAACTGCTGCCGTATGAGGACAATCAAAGACGCTCAACAAGCTATGTAGAGGGCTATACTCGGGATTTCTCAGTGTGATAAACTTAGAAATTAGGATATTCACAATTTTTTTTATAAAAATATACTAGTAATGCTATTAATCATTACTAATATTCCCTTTAACCACTTCTGGTAAGCTTAAAATGCTTGTGTTAGAAGTGGTTCACGACAGTAGTTGCAATGGTGGATTCGAACCCATGACCTTTCGAGTTCGCCCTGCCATTAGACTACTGACGCTTCAACAATAGAACCAGAATGACTGAGATAGCCCAATGGATTAATAAACTGAAGTGGTAATGTGCAGTGGCCGGCCATATAGCTCAAGAATCGACAAACGATGGGGAAAGAAGTTTCTCGAGTGGCAGCCTCGTACCATACAGCCTACCGAGGTGAAGTGTAAGGCTACCCCCCGCTATATGGAGTGAGGACCTGATAAGACATGCAGGAAGTCGATGTATGCAGGTGGCTTTCCTTGGGGGAAGCCTATGTTCAGCAGTGAACTTGTGAAAGGCTGCAGTGATGATGATGATGATGAATAAATAAAATAACACTTTACTTAAGTTTAAGACCTTACTGCACTCCATAGACACATTCAGTAAACTTGAAACAAAGAAGGCTGCAGATGCGTATAAACCTCAGAGATCTAAGATGGAAAGTGAATCACGATCTTTTTTTATAGTATAATGGTGATAAACTAGCACACAGTCCACCTTACGGTGAGGGATTACAGAACCCCATAGGCATCTACATTTATCTTCGATTAAAATTCAAAATGCAGATGCATTGTCACACCTGAGGAATAAGATTGAATGCCTCGTTTTGAGTAAGAAGGGTCTCTGGTTCTCTACACTTACCACAGGAAACATAGCAGCCTTACCCTGCTATTTTACGCTGGTATTCTGTGAGAGCATGGCCCTACCCCGGGTCGAGCCAATCCATTCGTGCTACAACTAATGTAGCTACAGTTTGACTCTACCACTTATAAAAGTATTAAACCTATAATTATATTGATTCTCTATATCGTTCGGAAAAGAACACTGTTTTGCGGTAGAAATAAATAAGATGGTGGTACCTACCCAGACGGAATCCTAAGCTGCAATGGATTCCCATTGACTTGTAGTATAGTGGTTGAAAATTATATGCATATTAAACAAAATCACAAAACTTTAACAGAAAACACAACAATATTTCACCGAGGCACCTAACTTGAATACAAAATATCCATTAAAGTAAAAACAAGAATGTTATAATATTTCATCTTACCACGTACAAAGCTACTGAGCAGAATTAAAATGCAATTTCGTTACTAGGGGTTGGATAGGGACCGTTCTCTGCGCGAATTCATCGGAGCGCGACTTGTTCCTCAGTTGCAATGTGCGCTATCGGCGATGTTGTCCTGTTTTTGCATAACTTTGCAAATTCCACTGTTTTGTATCATAACTTTAAAGAATTTGTTCTTATAAAAAAAAATAATATGTGCTTAAAAAGAAGTAAAGTTAAGGCCTAAACATCTCACTCCTGGGCACAGTCGTCTCATTTTTTGCGAGGGTTTTGAGGCATTAAGTGTTCACCACATTAGCTCACTACGTATTAGCGGACTACACATGTCTTCGAAATATTTTTTTATTTCTCAAACACGCAAGATTCTTCACGATTTCCTACATAGCCGAGCACGTGGTAAAACAGCACTTTAAACTTCAACTACCAATATCATTGGTGCCGGCAGGGATCGAACAAGGAATGTTTTTACACATGCAATTTTAGTTGGAAGGGGTAATGTTATTTTTTTTTAATTGACTTATCTTATTTTGTATTCATAATTGTAAACAAAGTATAAAATTAAATCTAACTAAAAGGTTACACACAACATTTAAAAAAACTATTAGAAAGAAAAACTAAAACCAATAATGATAATTTTCATACAGTCCTCCTCCTCGTGGTATCTTGCCAGGAATGCAAGCTGTGTGTCTTTGCTGAATGTCTATACTATTTTTTTAAATAATATGATCGTAGACAAATTTTTAAATAATCCTTTACAAATATTCCAGAGGTTTGAAGCAGCGTTAAGTGTTGAAGCAATATTCGTAACAGCGGTAGAGCCACTCGGCAGCTTTTGCTGTCGCACGGATGGGCCGGCTCGAACCGGGGTGGTACCACGACCTCACAGAAAACCAGCGTGAAGTGGAGGTTTACCTCTGCGTTTCTCTTGATGAGTGCAGGTGGCCGGAGGCCCCTTTTACTGGAAATGAGGCATTCCATCTTAGTCCTCACGGGTGACAACGCATCTGCATTTTGATTCGCAAACGAGGATAGATGTAGATGTCTATGGGCCGCAGCAACCACTTACCATCAGGTGGACTGTGTGCTCGATTGTCACCCTTATCCTATAAAAGATAATAAAACTTTGCGGAAATTAATGACGTTAAGTTTAAATAATTGCGACAGTGTGGTTGTAGAAACTTTGAACTGACTTTGATATTGGTTTTCTCTAATATATATTTGGCAGAGTTTCTGCTTAAGGCACATTCGTAACTTACAAAATGATCCCAGTCGGAGTTCTGCATTTGTTTTTATACCCGCATTATGCGGTTACAATTATTCATAAACGGAAATAGTTTAAAATCACCAACATTGTTTATTACATCCGGAGTCTTATTTAATTAAATTAAATGACTTATTCTATTCTATTCTATTCTATAATGTAATTACAAACTCAAATATTATAAATACTATAAATCAAATAATTATGCATTTATTTAATCAAGTAATGTTTAATAATAAGAAGTTTAATTAAGTTTATAATTATGGCTGAGGGCGGGGAACATTTGCTAACATAATATAAGAATTTATGAGCCGTGAGAAATATTTACATGGTATAATATATTAACCGAAGATGGCAATTACTGAAAATTTTCTAGGGCCTTTATCAGGTACTGAACTATTATTAACAATGAAACAAATGAAGTTACAGTAATTTTTATTGCTTCGTGTAATATTGCGATCCCCAAATAACGTGATTGCTTACGTGCAATCACGTTATTGGCAGGTCACAAGATGGGCAGCAGCATCTTCGTGATAACAACTCAATAACATTAAATTCTACTGTTCCTAACCAACCTGCCAAGCGTGACAAATATTGGAATATAAGTATAAGGAATATTACCTTTGAGGAGACATGTCTCAATGACGAGACGATATTAGGTATGTTTATTCTGTGCTGTTAGTGCCGTTAGCCTTTCGGCTTTTACAGCTTCATCTGACTCAGAGTTCGACTATAAGCCTCTTGTACAGTTATGCTACAAAACATATGCTTCGCATGTCAACTACGCACTTAAAATTATAAATTACTACTATAAAACTAACGGCGTGCGCCGTACTCCTGAACTACAACTAGGGCTCTAATTGAGAAAGTACAACAAGTTTAAATTTATATCCACTTTATATAGTCAATAGGACAATCTAACTTAATCGTAATGTTCACTTTGCACAGTAAGTTTAATTACAAAAGGGTCGCATAACAAAGCTGACATTGAGCAAGTCATTCGGGTAATCGTGATAATATTAGTTTCAGAATTCGAAATCTAATTTTGTTAGCGGACGAACGAAAGTTAACAAAATTTGAACCAGAATACTGGCAACACGGGCTGCTGAGTGTATTTAGTATCGATAGTATTTTAAAAACAATCAGACCGATCATCAATTTATGAGTTTAGGACACAATTCGGAAAAAAATTGGCGTAATATTTTTCGTCGGAACACAATTTTTAACATAATAAAACATTGTGTATACGTTCACATTTACATGGTATTTCAACTGAATACAAACATTTAAAATAAAATTAAGCTTTCGGAATTTATTGCATTTTATTTTCCATAATATACAACTCCCGACGACTCCAGTTCTCTGTAGCCCTCACGATCACCTAGTTAGTTTTCAAAAATCTACCTATAGTATTCGCACAGTAAAAGAAATCACAAAATAAACACTTACGCCTGTCACCCAGAGGGGTAAGCAGAGACTTCCTACTTCCATTTGACACGATCATGACACTCCTCTCTCGCTTCTTTTACAATCATATATCTACGCATATACGCTCGTCGGTTAAGGGTACTCTTAATAGAATAGAATAGAATAAGAATATTTTTTTTATTCAATATAGATCACATGTGTAATTCTTATTGAAAGTCATTTTTTACTTTACTTTACCACTGGTTCGAAAAAAAACCTCTGTCCTGGGAAGAACCAGCAAGAAACCCAGCGGGACTTTTTTTTAAAGCAAATTTTACAATAATGGTTGTACTAACTATATAAGTACAAAATATATTTTAGAAACAGCTTGGAAGCGATCACCTCATTCCCAGGGGTTATTATCAACCATGTATTCATTTATACTATAATAACCCTTTTTATACAGTTTCAACTTAACAAAACATTTAAACTTGCTAATGGAGAGAGCCTGTACACTTTCCGGGACCTTGTTGTAATAGCGTATACATTGCCCCAAGAATGAATTACTGACTCTGTGGAGTCGAGAAACTGGTATCACTAGCTTGTGTTTGTTCCTAGTGTTTACAGAATGCACATCATTTTTTTTAATCTGGCCCTTTTTAATATATCGTCAATTTGGGTAATAAACCTTTGTCTAGTGCGTCCCATCCCGACATACCTGTTCAGATATCTTTCCTCGTTCATTCTTTCTACAATACCAAACTACCGAAGAAATCCTTCCTTAATTCTATGATGCTCAAAATATCATCTTGCAAACTACATTTTTCTCTAGACACACAATCGCTCACTCTGTTCAGCTCATATTCATATTCATATTATGTCATATGATTCTAACCCCTTTTTCTCTTTTTTACCTCAGATAACATAAACATTGCAATCGGAAACTTGACAATGAAACAAAAAGAAACTAACTGCTTGATTTTTGCATCTAAACTAGCAAAAAATAAATGATTTTTCAAATAAACATTGTACGCAATAATTTAATGAAAATGATACACACTTCATAGTTCATAAAACAGGCATTGAACACCAGTTCACTGATCCATTATAATGTATGGGCTAACGAGCCAGCCGCTTGCTCACTTTGTTACGTGGAAGCACTTGAAAATTTTTAACGAAAATGCCTCTATGAAATTTTATGTTATGACCAAACATTTGCTGCGGCCGTGTCCGAGAACGGGGAGTACAAAAGATACAACTATTAAACGAAAATAATCCATTAGATATTTTGTTGACATTTTCCTGAAAAGGAACAATTTACTATAAATCTTAAAGCAAAATACATTACACAATACATATTGAACTTGTTTAGTTTACTTTATTCGGGCGGAGCTGTAGCTATATAATGGTTTTAGGAATGGGTCGGCTCGACCGGGGAAAGACCACGCTCTCACACAATATAAGTATAAAATAACTACTATAATAATTAACACTTCCACTGCACAATAGGAAGATAATAGAAATGACTCGTATGTGGGTCATTGGACAGGGAAATTTTTGATGCTGCTGTGTTTCATATTGTCCTCATGAGTCAAAACGCATTTGCATTTTTTGTAGGAGAGGTGGCAAACGAGCTTGTAGCTCACCTAATAGTAAGTGACTACCGCCGCCCATTAACAACTGCACACCTTGGAAACCAGGGGAATTGCAGATGCGTTGTCGGCCTTTTAAAAGGAGTAGGCTCTTTTCTTGAAGGTCCTTAAGTCGTATCGGTCCGGAAAAATCGCTGATACTTATCGATTCCACAAGGAAGTCGTGTGGGGAAGAAAACATCTTCTAAATCGCACAGTGGTGGACCGCCATACATCCAGATGGTGTGGATGGTATCGGGAGTTCTGCCGCGATGTGCGTTCGTAAAATTTTTCGGCTGGGATTAACCCGAACAATTCCTCAGAGCACTCCCCGTGGTAAATTCGAAAGAAAATGCAAAGGGTTGCAACATCTCTTCGCAGTGCTAATGAATCGAGCCTGTAGCCGGTGGAAGGAAAAGGGGAAATCTCCCGCCGGGCAAGGTGTTTTTGCTCGGGGAGCGGCCAACGCTCCGATTGGAATTTTTCTGCAATGTGCTTTTAAATGGGGAGGAGGTGGGCCTTGTCGAATCGACTATTTTACTCGGAATTACAGTTGACGTGAAGCATCAATGGGAACTTCATATATCTAAACTAGCTTAAACTAGTAAGCTTAGTTCTACAGCATATTCTGTAAAAAAGATTAGATATCTTACATGTGTTGAAACAGCTAGATTAGTTTATTTTAGTTATTTCCATAGCATAATGTCATATGGAATCTTGCTATGGGATAATGGGACTGACATTGAAACTATCTTTGTTTTGTAAAACAGAGCCATAATAGAAATTTATGACCTAGGTCCGAAGGAATCCCTTAGAGAAAAGATTCAAAAAATAAATATTAACTTTGGCTTCTCAATATATTTATGAGAATTTTTTGTATATAACCAAAAACAATAAATAGTATTACAGAAGTCGCTGAAAGGAATAATAATACGCCTGATTGTTAGTTGTTTCCTTTACTAATTTTACAGCACTAAAAGCACCTCAATCATTCTTGCAATCGTTTAAATAATATCGCACAATGGTGGTACCTTATCCCTACTAGCTATCAAAACTGAACTTAGCAACAGTTTGAATGTGTAAGAATTATACAATCCAAATACTTTTATAATATGAAAATAAGTTAAACACTGTTATAAATATTACTAATGAGTGAATTAATTACGAATGTTTAGAAGATGAAATTACTTTTATAACATTCTTAGTAAATATCTCGAATTCTAAATTAGAAATAAACAGAAAATTATCAATGATAATTATTATAACAATACAGTGACTTTTAATCTATTTTATATTTGATATTTAAAAAAATAATATTATAAAACAAAACCGTAATTATATAAATATTATCTATAACGATTTATGACAGAAATGATGTAACAATCACTGATAACATTCGGCCATCCTGATTTTAGCTGTGTCCCACGGCAATCTTCAAAGAGCATTTGTTAATCTTATTTAGCAGCATTTGTTGACGTTGAAGGTCTCATAACAAGGCTTGAAGTAGTTAGTTCCTCTGCTTGGTCATGTACTGGTCCCTGAAGTTGGTCTGCCATCTTATGTTGTCAACTGTGGCTGCTCTATCTGTAATGGTAAAAAATGTGTACAAAAATAAATTGTACCATAAGCAATCTTTGTCTGTAAAATTGTATTACGTTAATCCTTTTTTACAGACAAATGCACACAGCCAGGTAATATATATTGAATTCAGCTCTTACGTTATTTTTTTCCTGACTACTGTGGTACTTTTATTGAGCTTCTTTAGAGCTCTTGACTTAGCAAAAATGCGCATATTATTATTATATTCAGCAGATTTATTAAAATAACATTTGTGACATACAAGGCGTATATAGGATTTCCACGCAACTTTAGTATGTTATTGCACCTAGCTCTATTAACACATAGTTTTATTTATTGCACATAGCTTAGTTTATTGCACATAGTTTATTGCACATAGCTTAGTTTATTGCACATAGCTTAGTTTATTGCACATAGCTTAGTTTATTGCAAATAGCTTAGTTTATTGCACATAGCTTAGTTTATTGTACATAGCTTAGTTTATTGCACATAGCTTAGTTTATTGCAAATAGCTTAGTTTATTGCACATAGCTTAGTTTATTGTACATAGCTTAGTTTATTGCACATAGCTTAGTTTATTGCACATAGCTTAGTTTATTGCACATAGCTTAGTTTATTGCACATAGCTTAGTTTATTGCAAATAGCTTAGTTTATTGCACATAGTTTAGTTTATTGTACATAGCTTAGTTTATTGCACATAGCTTAGTTTATTGCACATAGCTTAGTTTATTGCACATAGCTTAGTTTATTGCACATAGCTTAGTTTATTGCAAATAGCTTAGTTTATTGCACATAGATTAGTTTATTGTACATAGCTTAGTTTATTGCACATAGCTTAGTTTATTGCACATAGCTTAGTTTATTGCACATAGCTTAGTTTATTGCACATAGCTTACTTCATTTCACATAGCTCTTTTGATTGCACATAGCTCTGTTATAAACCTACCTCAATTTATGCACACAGATACAATAAATTATGACGGTATATAAAGATTATCGCTGTACACACAGCTTAATTAAGTAAAATAAAAATTAGATTAATAACGGCCTACGGTAATATTTTGAGTGTGTACGTATTTGTTAGTAAAAGTATATTTTATTGGAGAAGCGCACATAGCTTTACCTTGCGATCATCAAAGCGTAGCTGCCATATTTATTGATATAGTTATTACCCTCGTTGGGAAATATATAGATAATACTGACTGAAATTTGAATAGAAATACTCTTAAAAATGTCTTTCACTTTTGTAAAAGAGATTCACATCTCATCTTTTTTTTATTAAAAAGTCATATGTTAAACGGAAATTAATTGTAAAATTTAAAACACTTCTTAACGAGCTTACACCCTTTTTTTGACAATCTGAAGATACATAGAGCATTTACACATAATTAATAACACGCGAATAAGCACCATTTCAACGAAATTACAAGTTTTATGGGAAAAAATAACCTAACTTTCAAACAAATCCATCAAGTCATCGCTATCAATATTATGGCCTCCAATGTCTGTAGAATCATCAGCATCGGATACTACTGACTTGTATGAACGTAATGCTAATGTAGCTTCGGCTACCGCTGCACTGAATTTTCGATAGCCTTCACAGAAGATATCGTGTAACGATCCATGGCGTTATTAGTTTTTATAATTTTATACGGTCCGGAGTACCTGCTGCCTAGCTTTTTGCTAACAACCACGCCTCCTTTCCATAACACCAGTTGTCTTATATTATATTTGGTACATTTTTTATGTCAACTGTCAAATTGTTTCTCCATTCGAGTCATGTTTTGGTCAATATTCGTTTTAACCTGTGTTCGCCTACCAGATAAGGTTTGTCTTTGAATGTCATTACATAATTCAGAAGAAAATAGTGGTACTGACAACAGATTGTTTTCGTGGGCAAACATTAAACATTATTAATACTTCAGACGATGTCGGATAACTTTGTGTCCCAACTGCACTCTTCTTTTACTGATAAGCCATTCAGAACCATCCAGATCTAGTCATTTGCACGAGGTGCAGATATAGCATTCATAATATGTTTGATTTGATAATCTATCACAAAAGTTTTAAAATAGCGACTCATAAAAGCTTTACATCGGTCCGTTATACTTCTACTGGGTTTGCCAAACACTAAATTATACCCGTGAGTTCTTTTACAGTTTCTATTGAACGCACACTTTTCACGGAACGAACAAAAACATATTTTGTACATTAATCTGTTATTATTAGAATATAGTGGTTTCCCTGTAGACATTTTTGGAAATGGCCCCAAATGATCAATGTGTAAGGTGTGCATAGGTATGTCTAGTTTTCTATGGGGTGCAATTCCCCTTTACGCCGACCATAACCTGATTTACCGTATGCGCACTATAAGCAACTATTTACGTATTTCCTAATGACTTTTGTAATTTTTGCAAAATACTATACTTGGCCAATTTGGTATTACAAAACGTTCACCTACTAGAGTTTTTCTATATAACCGCCCATCAGAAACAGAATAATTATTATATATATTTTTTGTAGTACCCTTTTGCAGTAGATTAATGATTTATTGAATGCCATCATCCTTAAGTTTAACAGAGAGTGCCTAATCTGTTTCATCTATCATCTTAACATCTAATAAATTCACGCATAGAGAATTGCGACTTAACGCATCCACATGCCGCATCCTATCGCCCGGTCTATATTATTTTTCAATAGTAGTTCTATAATAATATTAATCCACCATCTTAAGCATGAGCAGCGCAGCATAAGATCTTTTTTTAAATTGTTACGGATGGCTGAACAATCAGTGATTACTTTAACAGGTATACCTACAATGCAAATGCGAAATATTTTGAGTGACTCTACGACAGCAATTATTTCTAACTCATAGCTGTGGTAGAATCGCTCTTCCCTGCTGGTGACCCTACTCAAATATGCTACCGGTTTTAACGTTTTATCGGATTCAAACTGCATTAGAATACCACCTAATCAAGGTTTACCTGCATCTCTCTATACAACTCTGTTTTCGCAGTACGATTGTAGATAACCAATACGGGGCTTGTTTATAACCCCTTAAAGTATTAAAGGCATTATTTTATTCGTCACCCCAACACCAAGTATAGTCTTTTTTTTTGTCAATTCGGTTAGGAGGCGTGCTATATATGCAGAATCTCTAACAAATTTTCGAAAATATGACGCCAAACTAATAAATTGACCGAACCTCGCGAACATTGGTTGGAGTTTAAAAACAAAGTATACACTCAATTTTATGTTGACCTGGTCTTATAGTTCTCGCTGTAATTTGCTGACCCAAATAATCGATAGTTGTTTTTAGAAATGAACATTTACTTTGATTTAATCGTAAATTTGCTCGTTTAAGAAGATCTAATACTTGTTCCAATGGCGAAAGTCCTTCCTGAACTGTGACAGTTGGAAAAATATCATCTAAATATACCGCAACTACTCAGTTTTATTTGTACTGATACCATAGCTTTCTTTGTTATTAAATTTTTTATAGTTAGCCAATTCCCGTAAAGCTAGTTTAAGGGCTCTAGAGAATACCGCCGGTTCAATGGTCAAGCCATACGGCATTCGCACAAATTCATATTGTTCGGAAGGTGTAACGACGAATGCAGTTTTTGGGATGGATTTTAGAGAAATAGGGACCTGATACCTACCCTGGTATCAGGTACCCTTGGCCTGGTACCCTTGGGCCAGATCACGTGCAGTAAAATAGTACTCGTATAATATAGTAGTTATACTAATAAAGTATTAGTATAACAAGCTAATAAGGTCATCTATCTGTGGCAAGGGAAAACGGTCCCTTACTGTACATGAATTCAAAGCACTGTAATCTATACATAATCTATACTATCCATTTTTTTTCTTTACTAGTACCACTGGACTCGCATAGGGTGAATTTGACTCCCTTGCTATTTGATAATCTAATAACTCTGAAACTTTTTCGTATACTATTTCCCTCTCCTTGTATTATAATCCATAAGACTTACAAAAAACTGTTTATCAGTACTAGTAACAAGTTTCAATAGATATTTCAATGAAATTCGTACAACCTAAGCTAGATATATCCGTTGTAAATGAATACGAATATTTACATAGTAATCAAAGTATCCCGTTCACTGTTATTTATTTCACCTAAATCTAGTGCCTCGAAATTAATTTCATTTTTTTTTAAGACGGCGGTTTGAATTATTTAATTTGTATTAGTACA
Source organism: Parnassius glacialis (assembly GCA_033319125.1). Lineage (NCBI taxonomy): Eukaryota > Metazoa > Arthropoda > Insecta > Lepidoptera > Papilionidae > Parnassius > Parnassius glacialis. Next base: position 860,909 of record JAVANC010000017.1, on the reverse strand, counting down.
TAACACATTCAATAAATCTTTCTCATAATTAATATTCGCCCTAGTTCATAAACACTCCGCTCTTCACACGATAAGGTGATTTCCTATATTAATAATTTTAATGGCATCAGTCGCAGACGTTAATAAGGCACCCGGTATTAAATACATATCGTAGTAATGTATACATTGAGTCCATACAATTCCTATTTAAATAAATACTAAGAGGCATTTCACAACAACAGGGAATAACTACGTCTTGTGATAACCGTATTTCATATGTATGGTGAAAGTCAGTGCTATCAAGATTAAATTGAATTAAAATATTATCACAGATTATTCCTGACCAGGGTGGCGCTAGTTGAACTAGTAATCAAACTGATGTTATCTTGATTAATAATAGGTTGACCTAGTATCATACCAATATTGGCTGCACAACTAGGCTTCACTTCCGCAAAACTAAATATTCCTAATTTATCGACATCTACTGTAAAGTAAATGGTACCAAACGAAAATATACAGCTATTCCCAAATCCTCTCAATACAACAGTGGATGGAATTAAACCTAGATCTAGCAAGTTGACGATGTAGAGTGCCAAAATATTCACTTCACTGCTGGTATTAATATAAGCACTTATCCTACAATCATTTATGGTAACGATTTTGTTAAAACAGTCTTGCCGAATATCAATGGATTTAAAATTGTACATCACCTTAGCACCTGTATCTCAGCAGATCGTAGACTGGCGGCCTCGACGCTGGTAATTGGTACAGAAGAGCTGGCTCCTACAGTCTTCAATCTCGTGACCTGATCTCCGAAAGATGTAGCACTGCCTCGTCGATGATGACCTCCCATGACGCCACGTAGACCTGGTTGGATGACTAGCTTCTTTGTTCTTCAAAGCATTGGTGTTAATTTTTTTGTAATGTTCAAGTAAATACAAATATCCGTAGTACAGTTCTTCAGATGATTCGCACCATTTCCGTGTAGAACCACGTAATCTCATGTCCATTATGTAAGATTTATCAGTAACACTCCAACTGTATATGTTAATTAGCACTCGAAGATTTTGGTCCAGGAATGAATTTTGGTATTAATTCTGTATCCATGTGGGTAGTTTTTCTTTTCTTCGCGATAGTTGAACCAAGGTTAGAAAAAAAATTTTAGAATATTTTTGTTTACCTCATAGGTTCCTTCTCAATTTTTGCTGGGCTTATTCTTGCCTAACCCGTTAAATGTAGGGTTCAAAAGTTTCCATATTGTGCTGTAGTTGTGGTGCGTTATAACTTTATCCCACTTCTGAAATATTACAGAAGTCGCTGAAAGGAATAATAATACGCCTGATTGTTAGTTGTTTCCTTTACTAATTTTACAGCACTAAAAGCACCTCAATCATTCTTTCAATCGTTTAAATAATATCGCACAATGGTGGTACCTTATCCCTACTAGCTATCAAAACTGAACTTAGCAACAGTTTGAATGTGTAAGAATTATACAATCCAAATACTTTTATAATATGAAAATAAGTTAAACACTGTTATAAATATTACTAATGAGTGAATTAATTACGAATGTTTAGAAGATGAAATTACTTTTATAACATTCTTAGTAAATATCTCGAATTCTAAATTAGAAATAAACAGAAAATTATCAATGATAATTATTATAACAATACAGTGACTTTTAATCTATTTTATATTTGATAATTAAAAAAGTAATATTATAAAACAAAACCGTAATTATACAAATATTATCTATAACGATTTATGACAGAAATGATGTAACAATCACTGATAACAATAGTTTTATTAAAGATATTGATGTAAATTCTGTAAATACTAGGAAAAAGCACAAGTTACTTATACCTTTTACTTGACTCCAAAGAGTCAGTAATTCCTTTATGGGGCAATATGTACAACAAAGTCCCAGAAAATATGCAGACCTACATAGCTGCACTAAAAGTATCGGGAATGGAATATTTTCACTGTTCCTGTCATATTAAATTTTTTTAATTAAAAACTCCTTGCTTTTAAAAATCGAATACCATTTATTTATAAAAAAAAAGATTCTCGGTCTTGTCACAAGGTTTTGTTAAACTTGTTTAGTCGTTGAGAAAATGGAATTGACTCGAGAAATTCAAGAGCCATGATTTATTATGACTTTCGAAGTGCTTTAACACAAAAACAGTGTGTTGACCGGATGATTTCTGCAATTTGGATAAAGCCCCATTCAAAACCACAATTTATCGCTGGTTTGCTGAATTTCAACGTGGACGTGTCAAGCTCAGTGATGATCCCCGTCAAGGTCGTCCAAAAACTACTGTCACGAAAACGTTGACGCTGTGCGTAAGCTGATTTAAGAAGATCGACATGTGACATACCGCGAAATTCAGGCAACTTTGGACATTGGCATGAGTCAAATACAAATAATCTTGCATGAACAATTAGGTGTAAAATAGTTGTTTTCCCGATGGATACCGGATTCGCTCTGTGAAGAGCAAAAAGCGGCTCGCGTTACTTGGTGTGTCAGAACTCTTGAAAGATTCCACGCAGGATCCTCAAATGCTGTATACAACATCGTATTAGGAGACGAATCCTGGATATACGCGTACGAACCCGAAACAAAAAACCAGTCACGAGTTTGGGTGTTCGAAAATGAGTTAAAGCCAACAAAAATTGTTCGTTCACGGACTGTTGCAAAAAAATGGTGGCCACGTTTGTCTCCAAAACCGGCCATGTTACGACTATTCCTCTTGAGGGACAAAGAACGGTTAATGCAGAATAGTATGCTAGCATTTTTTTGCCACAGGTCGTTTCTGAACTCGTAAAGAAAACTGCAACCGCCGCATCAACCTCCATCACAACAATGCGAGTTCTCACACCGCACACAGAACAAAAGAGTTTTTAGAGCAAGAAAACATAGAATTATTAGACCATCCGCCGTACAGCCCCGACTTAAGCCCTAATGATTTCTATACTTTCTCTTAAATAAAGAATAAATTGCGTGGACAGAGATTTTCATCACCTGAAGAAGCTGTGGACGCCTACAGAACGGCCACTTTGGAGACCCCAACTTTCGAATGGAATGGTTGCTTCAATGATTGGTTCCATCGTATGGAAAAATGGGTCAAATTTCGCGGAGAATACTTCGAAAAGTAATAAATACATATTTAAATAGTAATGTTGTGTCACTTACTTGATTCCCGAAATTTTCAGTGCCGCCCTCGTATTCTATCAAAAGGTTTAAATAATTTATTAAGCAAAAATTGTCTAGTAAGGGTTATTATACTACTAAAGAGTACATGACTGATAATGAAATAAGATGATCACTACCATGCTGTTTCTAAATATTTTCATAACAATTGTATAAAATATTATATTGTAAATTGTGCTTTTTAAAAAAAGGTCCGCTGGGTTTCTTACTGGTTTTTCTCAGGAAAGAGGTTTTTTTCCGAACCAGTGGTAAAAGTAAAAAATGACTTGCATATTGTTTTATATATATATATATATATATATATATATATATAATTAAAAGTAATTCTATTCTATTCTCTTCCAATATGGCTGCCAAACAAAGTATTGCAAATACTACCTACAAGGTCAAAGGCCTATGTCCAGCAGTTCCTACAAGGTAATGACGAAACATACGAAGACATTATATCACCAATTTCTTTTTATTTATTAAGACCGTGTAGAGGCGGTGTAAGAATTTCCACTACTCCATATCATCTCGCGGGGATACTAAGAGGTGCCAGAGAGAAACATATCAGGAGATGGGCAGCAGCGTATTCCTAATAACGAATAAAAAAATGCTGTTGCCACTATGGCAAACTATGACAAATATCTATGACGCAATCTATGGGGAGGCCTATATTCAGGAGTGGATCATTATAGGCTGTAACGGTAACGCCAACGGATATTAAGAAAATAATCGTAACTATGCTGAGGGGTAGGATGCGATTATTTCCTGATAACGGAATAAATCGTAGTCACATTCGGAGATTGGATTTGGCTATATCAAATAGTATCCAATCACTTTACGAGACGGCAGCTTTTCGCGAAGCCAAAACAAACGGGTTGTGACGTGAGAACTTTTTGATCACTTAAGTGCAACGATTACCAACAATATGACTGTTGTTGACACAAATACAAATTTATTTATAGCCAGAATATAAATAAATTCCAATTTGTTTAAAGCCATAATATTATGATGTTGTTAGTTATTAACGAGACCTTACATTCTACCATGATAAATGCGTGGGATATCTTTACAATATACAAAAAAATATTATTATTACAATTTAATTAAGTAAACTATTAAATAAAAATAATGTAAGTATTTAAAAATGTTTTAGCGGTTTTTAAATTACAATAATAATTAAATGTCAAAAATTTTATTAACTATATAAATGTTTATATATAAATGTCACATATCTAAGAAATTAAACAGTTTTTCCATCTGATTATTTTTTGACATTTAACGAGATCTGCTTGTAATTTTATTTCCATTTTGAATTTTAGCAACCTTTACGCACTGTTCACGACCAGTCAAATAACTCTCAAGCCAATCATGCGCTTTTCTGCAATAAATGCTAGAAATATTTCACCGTTTCTTCTCCGGATAGAATATTCTGATTTTGAAACGGTAGTAGATAAAACATGATGACCTTTGGCAAATGAAAATATATTTTTTTACTTCGGAAAACAATTTAAAGAAAATCTCTTGGCTTCTGATACGGGGCGATTCCAATAATTTTGACAGCATCTAGCAAAATTGTTTTTATCCTAAAGTCGTATCAGCTCCTATCACCCTTCATAAAATAAAAAAGAAATACAGAGATGATCGAAATCTCTTTACGCGGTAAAGAATCATCCGCACACATGCCGTGCAAATGGCTTTGCAATTTCGAAGAGTTGATCAAATTTCTGTGGAACCTCCCTTGAGGTACCCACTTTCTAACAAAATTATCATCGAAATAGGACAACATGATAAAGAATTATCGCTGTACATACATAAAATATTCCGACGAATTGGGAACCTCCTTTTTTCATGAAGTCAGTTGAAAAGCCTACTTAGTGATATAAGTGCGATAATGTATAATAGACAGTATTATGAGACTATTTCGAAAGCAATTGTAGTATTAGAAACTTCTTACTGTGTCCAATTTAGATTTTCTAAAAATAATGTGTCACTCAAGTGTGATTAGCTTCGGATTAGATTTTCAACAACCAAGTATTTGTATCAGCGCGTGGTTTGTAATTATCACATTTTGTACATACTACAAATTGTACGATCTTTTTATTGTTACATTACGATTATGTCAATATAATTATTCCGTGTTACTAAGGGGCACAGTGAAATGATCGGGAATGGAATATATTGGATTGAGTTACAATAAAACCTTTTTTAGAATTTGAATACTGCCTCTTAGAATCTCAATGACATTCAAACAATTAAAAAATATGTTTGAAAACGAAAACTATGTTGGTTTAAAGTGTACACGTCGTTAACAGAAATGGAGCTCACGCGTAAACATTTCCGTGCCATTATTTATCACAATTTTCGTCGCGGTTTATCTCAAGATAAGTGTCTCAGCGAACTTGTATGATATTGAATCACCGAGTCAAACGACAATATACCGCTGGTTTGCCGAGTTCCGACGCGGTCATGTGTCGCTCAGCACTGTTTCTTCTGCATGTCGACGAAGAACAGCGGTCACGACTGAAAACATCGCAGCTGTGCGAACTATTATATTAGATGACCGTCATATGACATACGAGCAGATTCGGACTGTTATCAGTATCGGAATAACTGCAATTTAGTCGATATTACATAATGAGCTGTATGTAAGAAAGCTAGTTTTCCGCTGGGTTCCCCACAATTTGTCTGAGCAAAAGGGCTCGTGTAGATTGATGCCGGAACACTCTGCAACACTTCAACGGAGAGAAGTCAAATACCGTTTAAAATATCGTCTCAGGTGATGAATCATGTATTTATTCATATGAACCTGAAACAAACATCAGTCAGCAGTTTGGGTCTTCAAAGACGAGGTCAAAACAACGAAAGTGTTCGCTCCCGCAACGTGTCAAAGAAAATGGTCGCTACGTTTGTCTCGAAAAAGGGCATGTATCTATAATTTCTTTACAGGAACGCAGAACGGTTACCGCTGAGTGGTATATCACGGTATTTTTGCCAGAAATGATAGTCAAACTCCAAAAAAATAGCCCGAAACGTCGCATCATCTTACATCACGATAAAGCAAGCTCTCATACGGCTTGGAAGACAAATGATTTCTTGAAACAGGAAAACGTTGAGCTGATGACCCATCCTCCGTACAGTCCTAACCTGAGCCCAAACGATTTCTTTACATTCCTTAGAATGAAAGATTTACTATGCTGTTAACGGTTTGAAGATCCCGAAGCAGCTGTGGAAACGTACAAATCAGCCATTTTGCCAACATCAAATTCAGACTGGAATTACTGTGTTAATGATTGGTTTGCACGAATGGAAAAGTGCAATAAGTTGAACGGAGAATACTTCGAAAAATAATAAAATACAATGTAGCTATACCGTGCATATGGTTTTTCTTATTCCTGATCATTTCAGTGTGCCCCACGTATTAGTGATATCTTTAGCATTTTTAGCGATTAGCCTAGACATTCAAGAAAAAACTACTTTTTTGAAATGCCGACAACGCACCAAAAGTACCCCTGGTGATTTAGTTTTTCATGGGCGGCGGTAATTACTTACAATTAGGAGAGTCGTATGTTCGTTTATCCCGTTATATCAAGCAAAGGAACTGACGTCTGGCGTAAACGTGATGGTATACCTCCATCTCTTGGTAGTTGTAAGATTTCTGTGGCTTATCCCATAGCCGCCCTTTACGACACCCACGGGAAGAAATGAGGTGATGGATTCTCTTACGTCATCATCACACAGTAAAATAACCAGCGGGCAGCAGCGTCAAAGGTGCATGACGTCTGTTACTGCGCATCTGCAATCCGCCTGCCAAACGTGACGATTAAGTCATATAATATACTAATCGAGAGTCTACCATGCATATTTTCAATGGACTTCAAACAAGGAGGAGAGTTGTCAATTCGACTGTATTTTTTTAATGTGTGTTACCATAGAACTTTTATCTAGGTGAACCGATATTGATTACTCAGGTGTTTCCCATGTGTTCCCATATAAATTTAATCAAGATCTGAACAATAGTTTTTTTATGACAGTTCAGTAGCATTGTCAACTCCGAGGAATAAGATTGAAGCCTCGTTTTAAAAACACAGTTTCTCCGGTTCTCTACATTCACCATACGAAATTCATCAGCGTTGAGCTATTATTTCGTTATACAATACAATACAATAACTTTATTTCAGGCATCAAGGACTTAAAAATTAAGAACATTGGCCCTTAGCAATATATACCTTAACCTAAAAATATATATAAAATATAGACATAACACTATTTAGGCAACTTTTTTCTTTGGCGCGTCCCTGTATCGGCGAAACACTACCCCAGAGGGCCAGAA
>JAVANC010000017.1:811726-853301 GCA_033319125.1 Parnassius glacialis | reverse complement strand
TCTACAAGGAAGAGCCTTGGAAACAGTTAGTTCGGAACTCATCGGGCATGCCAAACCAGATGAGATTATGCGAGAACTGGAGCTACAATTTGGGCGTCCAGATTCAATCGCGCAAGCAGAAACCGAAAAATTACGGGGATTGCCACGCTGTACAGAGGCACCCAGAGATATTTGCACATTCGCGAGCAAAGTGAGGGGAAGCGTCGTCACTCTTCGAGCACTCAAACGAGACCATTACCTCGTTAACGCAGAGCTGCTACGACACCTCACAGACAAACTGCCAAACTCTATACGCGCGCAGTGGTATAGAATTTATGCAGAGAAGTACGACTCAAGACCAGACCTCGGTTCCTTCAGTGAATTTATAACCGAGCAAGCTCGCTTCTGCAGTGCATTTGCGCCTCCGGAAATCATAAACGGAGCGCAAAATAATCGTCCAACACATAGGACGCACACGGCTACCACTAAGCCGTCTCCGAAATGCAGCGTGTGCGAAAAAGAGGGTCATTATGGATCCGACTGCAACAAGTTTAAAGAAGCAGATATTGATAAAAGATGGCAACTCGCCAAGCAAAGGAATTTATGTTTCCGGTGTCTGCGTTATAGAAGTCAGACACACAAATGCAAAACCACGAGTGTGGAATTAAAGGATGCAACGCAACACACAATCGACTCCTTCATAATAATAGAAAGGAGAAGACAGAGGGCCCACTAAAAGAACCTCAAGAGACAGTTGCAAACTCATTCGCTGTATCAAAGCATCAAGCTTACTTAAAGATAATTCCAGTTCGAGTAATTGGACCGGCGGGAGCAATAAACACACACGCTCTGCTGGATGATGGGTCGACAGTCTCGTTAATGGATCAAGAGATTGCCGATCAAATTGGAGCTAAAGGGCGGTTGGACCCATTCAAGATCACAGCTATCGGGAACACTACCCTCGATTCGCCGGACTCCCAAAGAGTCAAAGTGTCACTGAAGAGTCTCCATAGAAAAAGGGTGCCACTCAGAGCACGCACGGTCGCCAGCCTAAACTTGGGGCCGCAGACTGTGCGTGCAACAGACATAGAAAATTGTAAGCATTTGAAAGGCTTAAAGGATCAATTGACATATGATTCAGGCAACCCTAAGATCCTGATAGGACAAGACAACTGGAGACTCTTAATAGCCACTCAAGTCCGCAGAGGTCCACCGCACCAGCCAATCGCCTCGCTCACAGAACTGGGATGGGTGTTACACGGGGCACACACAAAAGCCCCACATCAGCGCATCTACACGGCCAATGAGCTGTACACGAGCGAGGAGAACACAGATGACCAACTCCGCGAATATTTCGCGCCAGAATGTCTCGTAGTTAACCCGAGAAGATCAAACTCCGGTCCAGAGAAGAAAGCTGACGAAATACTAAATAGCAGCACCCGTCAGTTGGAAGACGAGCAAATAGAAAAAGAGCTTCTCTGGACAAAGAAAGATGTCACGATGCCTGTCAACGATAAAACGACAGTTAAGAGGTCTACACTCTCGTCCTCCGTACCTACAAGCGAGGAAAGATCGTTGACAATTAAAGAAAAGTATAGAGCTCCGCTATACAGAGAAGCCGTTCCCGATCCGACGAAATTTTCAAATGGGAACACTTAGTGCGAGCTACGGCCAGGGTGCTTCAATTCATAACACTCTGCCGCAAAACCACCGACAGGACCTTTTACAAAAGGACGAAAAGAAATAGAGAGGAAGACCCCGACTGGAGGAGATTGAAATGTAATCCGCGACGTCTCGCGCAGCCTCCCAGTCAGGTGAAAAATAAAGATGTAAACAAATACATCACACTGGAGGCCGAATACATCAGAAAGGCCAAAAAACTCCTAATACATGGAGTACATGAAATAGACGAAAACGAACCTACTATCAACGAGGTTCGATGGATGATACGACTTCGACCCACGACAAAAAAGCTAGTGAGCCAATTCGTAAAGTGTCAAAATAGAAAAGCGCAACCACCAGCGCCAGCCACCGGTGATCATCTTAGTACTCGTCTCGCTCATTACAAGAGAGCGACCAACTTCACCGGTTTGGGCTACTTTGGGTCACCGGAAATTCAAAACCGGCGGGAGGCCCGTGGACGAGGCCCCAATCTCCAGGGTGGAAGCTGTATACCCCGGTGCGGACGGACAGATCCGCACTGTGGAGGTACGCACAGCAAACGGACTAATCAAGAGGCCAACCAGGAAACTCGTGCCGCTGCCGAAGTAGAGGCAACGTCTCTCACCGAAATTTATGCAGCGACGCTGCGACGAGTCTTCGCGACGCTGCACGGCGGGAGAAATGTTCGAGACGGCCAAAAAAGACTTTAAACGAAAAAGTGATTAAAGAATATTGATTTGTTTAAAAAGTGCAAATACGGAAAATATTGACTAAATAATGTATTAATATAGTTTTACCATGTATTTACAACTCTCAATATGTCTATATAGAAGGTCGGTTTAATGATAGTTAATATAAACAACTTTATTTTGTTTAAGAAAAACCGACCAATCACAGCGCGCCGCGCTATAGAACATTCTGGAAATTTAAATTAACTGCGTAATAGTTTTAAGCAAAAAATTAATGAGAATAATATTTTATATCTGAAAAGAGTTGTAAATATGATATTTAGTTAGCATATGATGTATAGATCGTTATAATAAAGAAGTATTTCGTATAATTAAGCACGATTCAAAAGTTATAGGATAATTAAAGAATTAATATGCCCATTTAGTGTAAAAGTTTAGGACATTTTACTTAATAACTTTGTTGAATGTAAATATATTAATTATCCTTTATCACGTACTAATGAAGACCAAAAGTGTCTATTTAATGATGTATAGCATGTTAAAATTAAGATTAGTATTATATAGAAAATGTTGCAATTTGTGCCATTTGCATAAAGAAAAATGTTTGAAAATAAAGAGGCAAATGGGAAATGGCAAGCGGCTCACTATAGAGTATAGCCGAAGTCTACCTTATGGGGGCGAAACATTGTAATATTGTAGTAGGAAGAACTACCAGTGCCCAGCAGTAGTATCCGGTAGTAGTTGCAGTGACTAGCAGAAATATATAGTGAAAGTGTTTAGCTAGCCGAAAAAAGTGGCAACTGAAAATTCGGTGTTGCATATAGTAAAAAAGTGTTAGCTAGCGGAAAAAGGTCGTAACTGAAAATTCGGTGCGGCATATAGTGAAAAAGTGTTAGCTAGCGGAAAAAGGTCACAACTGAAAATTCGGTGTGACATATAGTGAAAAGTGTTAGCTAGACGGAAAAAGTGATAACTGATATTCGCAGTTACACAAGTGTTAAATTCAACTAATTTTAGTTGATTAATAGCTGCTAGTCAATAGTGTTAAAGAACCAACTACTCCGGACAGATATTTTTATACTACCGCTCATTTAAATTAAATATTTTAAAATATATAGTGAACAACCTATAGTGAACAACCATAGTTGACCAACCGTTTTTAAATAATATTGATAAATAAATAATAGTTGTAAAATCTCGCGACAAATTAATTAGTCGAACCGCTGGCCACTCCCTTGCTATTTCAATTTATAATCGTGCATTTTAATTTTGAACCTCAGTCCACAGTTTATCCGCAGCAACCGCAGAGACGGCAGTGAAAGACGGCAGTGGGAGGATTCCGGAACCTACAGGTGTAGGACGTGAGCGACTCGCGGAGTATCTTCGACAACATTTACTCCGAAGAGTTACGCCCGTCCGGCACAAATATTCTTTTAAAGGTAAAATATTTTTAACCAAAATTGAAAAATAAAAGACGCTTCTACAATCAAAATTTATTTTGTGTTAAAATAAATAAGACCGGAGAGAGATCAGGTGCAGGACCAATGGCTTTACGTACTTTCCGAGGCACGGGGTGAAACACCGCCAACTTCCTTATTCCGAGCTGCTACTAAGAACTTCTCGACAGAAAAACCCAACCACTGATTTTGACCTGCCCCAGGATTTGAACCTGGAACTTCATGACCAGTAATTGGGTTACGGCCACTTGTCCAACGAGGCTGTCATGTGATCAATTTTGTTGTAAGACCGAGCAGACCAGTCTCCACAAGTAGCACTTGTTCACTACTATGTCGCATGTGGCAGCCATCGCCTATGACCCACCACATGACGCCACCGCAGCCAAGGACCTTGCATGAAATTTAAAAATCCTTTCATTTTAAGTAGAAATAAATATAATAGTTTTTCCTTACGTCTTAACCGTGACCGTGTAGTGACAGTGTAAGAATATCCACTACCCTATATCGTTCTGTGGGTGTCGAAATAGGAAAATAAACCAGTAGATGAGCAACGGCGGCGCCTTCCTAATAATCACTAAGAAATAAAAACTTTAGCGTTTGCTAATCCGTTTGAGAAGCGTGGCAACTATGGCAAATATCGCCTCCGCCCTTCTATGAGGCGATCAATGGAATAGGCATATGTTCAGCCGTGGATTTTTTATTGGCTGTAACGGTACGTCACTGACTTGTGGGTTAACATTTTTTTGATAAAATTTAATATTATATATTCACTTGAAATATTTAATCAAGCCGGTATGTTGCGCAACTTACATAATTTTACGTTACAACAGTTGGCAAGCAGTCAGCGCGTGTTTATTGAGCTACGAGGTTACATTTTTAACATGCTACGAAAGCCTTCGTACTGATTACACGTATAATTTGTTTTGTTTTTCTGAAAATGTATGCTGTTGGCTCTGCGGCCTTTACAGTTTCATCGAAATAGGCTCTGTAAGAGAGGACCTATGAGCTATTAAAAGCAACGATTTTGGCGGAAAAATCGGCCCCTGCTTTCGGAGTGAGGCTGCTCTTGCTGGGGGGGGGGGGGGGCTTGTTTTGATTCAAGTATTACCCCTCAGAAGGAGGTTCAACCCTCAGTTTGAACGACTTGTGGTAGACGGGTCGCAAAAATAATGACACCCCGTATCACGTGTACTGAACCTTGTGTACGGAGTGTGTCTGTAACCTCGCGTTCGCTGGCGAACGCGGTGTGCCCTTGTGCTCTGTACTAGGTAACGTCTGAATGTTTGTGTGTGTTAGTGTTAGGGGAGGGGTCGATCTATTCATGAACTGATTTCGTCGTCGGGATCAAGAACGTTCTTGGGACGTATCCACGTCCCTCTCTGGTGAGTATGAGCCCACCTCAGTCACCAACGCATTGTAAATAATATAATTTAAAGTCACGGTAACATATATCCTTAACGATTCGTTTTTTGTATAGAAGTAGGGACAAAAGAGCATGAGGCTCACCTGATGGAAAGTGTTGAATACCGTCTACGAAAAACTGCAAGACCAGGGGAATTACAGGTGCGTTGCCGGTCTTTTAAAAATGTATATGCTCGTTTTTTGAAGGTCCCTAAGTCGTATTTGTCCGGAAAATTCGCCAGTGGTAAACGATTACACAACAAAGTCGTGCGAGGAAGAAAACTCTTAGTAAATAAACAACTAAGTAAATAAACACAGTGGTGGTGGATTTCGTTATTTTAGTCGTGATGTACGTTGGTGGAATTTGGTGGCTTGAATTGATCCAAACAATTCCTTAGAGCAGTTATGGTTACAACAGTACCACCCATAACACAGATAAAGCATCCATCAGCATAAATACATAAACGCTGAGTATGTAGTAATTTAAGTAGACTGTAAGCATAGGATTAAGGATTGTAAAAGACAATGGTCAGAATAAATTGACATCTATCTCTGTATCTCGTTACAGAAACCTAATAAAACCTAAAATTCTTTGAATAACCTTTTACTAAAGTATCCCTCTCATGAATTTATCTTCCTCCATTTTTCTTTCACTGTACAATCTGTTCTATCCTGGAACGCACTACCATTCAAGCATTCAAGAAGAAAGTTTGCGAACATCATTTAAATAAACTGGCAGAATAATCTCATTAGTAGTATTTATACATGTTTTGCATGCCTTAAGCGCAAAGCGCGTGGGTATGTTCTAATAGCGCCTAAAAATCAAGATCCCAACGTTTTCTCGCATAAAATCGTATCTAACAACCACATTGAACATAAAAATGATATGATTAGCACATTGCCAGAAAGACAAATGATTGCTGAACTTATTATTATTTTTTTAATCTATTTATTGCTATTTTTACATAAAAAAGTGGTTTAGTGGCTTATTGTGTATATTTATCACGTCTGCCTGGAGTGGTAAACACGATAACTTTTGAAAATATCAATTGTTTAACTCAGTTCTATTTTTTAATTTCTTCATCTATCATGGGGAAAGCCATGGAATTTAATTTTGTTTTGATTAGTCATAATAAATTTTTTCGGCTGCGAAATCTCGAAATATTTGGTGTTTTAGCAGCCTTGTATTAATTTATTTAACTAAATACACTTTGCTCTGCCTTACTGCGCGCTCGGCCGCCATCGTGAGTGGATTGCTATATCGTTTGCATACAGCAGCAGTAATAGTATAATAATAATTTTTAGGCTTTTTACTTTAACTAGTAGAACAACGCTTTGCGCTTAAGGCATGCTATAAACGCTTTTTTTGCTTTGAAATACACTCCACACACTATTAAAGTAGGAACATTTGAAGTCACACAAAATTAAGAAGTAATTATTTCTTAGCATCCTATTCATGTTCTTTGGTGACTATCTCTACTCTGTATGACTACTAAGCCACAGACTTTTGTGTTTAACATTGCCAGTATGAAAGTAAATAAACTATAGACTAATATGTGTTTGAAATTGGCAATATGTACGTAAGCCGTAAATGTTTTATTTTATCAAATTAAATGTATTTGTTGTACATATCATTATATATATATATATATATATATATATATATATATATATATATATATATATTTGCTTTTTGTACTCCTCCATAATATTACAAACTTTAAATATACCAAATTTCACATTCCTTCGGGCGCGCAATATGCTTTAAAAGGGTACAAAATTTACCCTTTACGTGTAAACAACATGTCCCAAAATTCAACCATAAGCCAACACCGGAGGATAGACCTGCCCCGGACTAATCGGGGAAAAAAAAAATATATCCCAATTATATTTTAAGTTATATAAAAAAAAATGAAAAGAGACAACAACAGGGCAGGTAGAGAAACTGTTATTATTCTCAGCAAGTCGGTTCAGTACGCTCTGCTCCTTTGTTTACTGCGCACCGTTTTAATTCAACTTACGTGGCCCTCGTACATACTATCGACTTTTGGCTTGGCTTTTTGGACTGAAATCGACCTGCAAACTTAACTGACCTGGCATTATTTGAACTGGAAGTGATCTGCAAACTGAACTGACCTGGCATTATCTTGGACTACGATTGTGTGTTTTGTGATTTAAAGTTCTGGCGCATTTTGGACTGTTTGGCGTTTAACATGCCGCAACCGTACACACCACAGGAATATGCTATATAATAATAATATAATAAGAGAACGCAAAAAGTTGTCATTAACAATATGAGCTCTTCCGGGTCGATGGTACAAATAGGCGTGCCTCAAGGCTCGATTGTCGGCCCCTTTCTGTTACTTGTATATATTAATGACTTACCTTACATAGTAGGGGATAACCATGATATGGTATTATTTGCAGATGACACTTCTTTAATTTTCAAATTAAGTCGACAATTACTAAAATATGACGAAGTTAATAATGCTATATCTAAATTAGTAAATTGGTTCAAAGTTAATAATTTGCATTTAAATGGTACTAAAACAAAATATTTGAAATTCATGACTCCAAATTTCAAACAATTAAATACTAATGTAATTTTAAATGGGGAGAAACTGAGTCTTGTAGATACCACCATTTTTTTTGGAATCACACTAGACGCGAAGCTTCAATGGAGCCCCCATACATCAAAACTAGCAAGCAGACTTAGTTCTGCAGCATATGCTGTAAAAAAGATTAGAAGTCTAACTAGTGTTGAAACAGCTAGACTAGTTTACTTTAACTATTTCCATAGCATAATGTCGTATGGTATTTTGCTATGGGGACACGCAGCTGAAACTGAAATTATATTTGTTTTACAGAAGAGGGCCATAAGAGCAATTTATGATTTAAAGCCTAAAAAGTCGCTGCGACAAAAATTTAAGGAAGTTAATATATTAACTTTGGCCTCTCAATACATTTATGAAAATGCAATGTACGTACACAAAAATAAAAGTAGTTTTACAAAAATAAGTGATATTCATTCTGTAAATACTAGGAACGGACACAAGCTTTTAGTACCAGTTACTCGACTCCATCGAGTCAGTAATTCATTCCTGGGGCGATATATACGCTTTTACAACAAAATTCCAGAAAATATACAAAATTTGACCTGCTCAAAGTTCAAAAACTTTATTAAACTAAGTTTGTATAAAAAGGGTTATTATAATATTAAGGAATTTATGGATGATAATAACCCCTGGAAATGAGGTGATCGCTACCAAGCTATTTCTAATTTGTTGTGTTGTTAATTTGTGTAACATCATGATTGTAAGCTGTTATTTATAAAAAAAAGTCCCGCTGGGTTTTTTGCTGGTTCTTCCCAGGACAGAGGTTTTTTCCGAACCAGTGGTAATCAAACAAAAGATTGACTTTCAATAAGTATTACTTATAACCTATATTGAATAAAAAAGTTTCTGTTTCTGTTTCTGTTTCTGAAAATATCATAAATGGTCTCAATTTCTGAAGAATTTAATTTTTTTTATATAACTTAAAATATAATTGGGATATTTATTTTTTCTTTTTTTCCCCGATTAGTCCGGGGCAGGTCTATCCTCCGGTGTTGGCTTATCGTTGAATTTTGGAACACGTATAAATTATACAATAATATATAGATTTACTGCCCTGCGCAGGTGGCCTGATTAGCGCAAAAGCCATATACGCTAATTGGCTATACTCTACATCTAGAGCTTTTGAAACTTTTGGTTATGTCCTTATTATCTGGTTTATCTATAAAATCAGGCGTTACGTTCCGGTTAATACAATTTTATTACCATCACATGCTATATCGCCACTAAACATCAGGTATGATGCACTGGATTGTACTGATAAAAAATCTAATATATAAAAAATATTTTTGTCGTATGTTATGCGCTGCCATACCGTTCATCAGTTTGCGGTAAAATTCTTGTCAACTTATTGCATGCACTTGCGCGAAGGTTATAGGCATAGTAATTATTAACACACAGTAAGTGGCGCGCGTATCGTACCGACAAATTTATTTTCAACTTCAATGAATGTATTATCATTCCTAATTAAACAATATAACTCTTCCAAATTCAAAACAATATATTCACATATATTTCTTCTGTGACAGTAACGCGCCGCGCCGGGTACCAGCTAGTATTATATAAGATAATTATAGCTTTTAACAAAAAGTAAAAACCAACTTCAAATTGCTAAAAAGGAAGTCATTTATTTGTTACTTTTAGGGGTGGAACTTTTTCTCCAAATTTATATTGGACAACCCTTGAAGTATAACCAATTTAAATAAAAAAAGAATCATCAATTTTTTTTATTAATTTGCGAAGATATCGCGTGACATACACAAAAAATGTACACTGGAATTGAGAACCTCCTCTCTTTTGAAGTCGGTTAATGATTCTGCTAAAAGACAATAGCACTCAACTGCTAAACTCATTATCTGTAAATCATTTTTTATTTTTATGAGGATGCTACACACAGAATAAAATATTTTCTGTTCTAATGTAAACTGGTTAGTTGAAGGTTATGAATTATCTATTATTTAAGTAAATAAAATAATGTTGCCATTAATTTTTAAACTACCAATTTTCGTATATGTGACACTGTTTGCGTGGTCAAGCAAGCGTACATTACGTTTACATAATATAATAATATATTATGTACATATTGAATTCGAACTTGGATGCATTGCAATTCTCCTTTGTGTTATAATTTATTTACATATACTATCACATCTGTGACGCAGAGAGGAGGCAGAGATTATGGACTTTTCTGTCACCAGATTTTCGAGAAAATGTTATAAAGAATTTCGTTTAAACGTATCCCACTCGTGTTAAATCGCATTTTAATCCGCAAACTAGCTCCAGACAAAGTTCAGTGAGCGAGCCAGTCCAGGTTTTTAAAGTTTATTATTCGATAGT
This sequence comes from Parnassius glacialis, assembly GCA_033319125.1. Classification (NCBI taxonomy): domain Eukaryota; kingdom Metazoa; phylum Arthropoda; class Insecta; order Lepidoptera; family Papilionidae; genus Parnassius; species Parnassius glacialis. The sequence goes on along the minus strand of JAVANC010000017.1, from coordinate 843,164 downwards.
CACTTCTACGAACGCTCTAATCCCGGTCAGCCTCTCGGTTGGCTCATCGGAGGCGACTAGGACCCCGTGACGAACTGCTCCTCAAATACAGAAAGCGGTGCTCCTCGTGCCCGCAACGTCTGCCCGTTTCTTTCTCTTACCCTTTTTTCATCTGCTTGGTTTTTCATCTATTTATGTATTTTTTTTTATTCTTTTACTATATTTCTATCTATCCATCTATTACAGCCTATAAAAGTTCACTGTCTAGTCCCCCCCCCCATAGATCGCTTCATAGGAGGGATTTTGCCATAGTTGCCACGCTTGGCAAGCGTTCTTTACTACACATACAGTTATTTGCTTCCATAATTTATACACAAATAATATTAATCTAATTAACATAAATGCAATTTAATTTACATAAATGCAGTTGAACATTCTGTTCTATTTTAATAATAATTAATATAACAAATATGTAGGTGTATGTGTTTTCTGTAGCTGGTATCCGGCGCGTTAATGCCGCAGAAGAAATAATTGTGAAAATGTGGTTTTAAATTTGGATGTTAAGAATGATAGGACATTCATTGTAGCCGATACGATACGCGCGCCACCTAGTGTAAGTTAGTTGTACTATGCCAATAACCGTGCATGTGCAAGCAATAAGTTGACAAAGTTTTACAGCAATTTGATGAATGGTATGGCAACGCATAAAATACGAACATAAGAACATTAATTTTTATATATTATAACATAAGATGATATAGTATCGTAAGTACGTGTAAATGATAGTAAGAGTAAAAAAATTGCCTTTTATCAATTGTGAATTAAAACTGGCCTTATGAAGAAGTTCAAAGTAGCTCAGCGAGCAGCGGAGAGGGCTATGCTCGAGTATATCTGCGTAATAAACTTAGAAATTAAGATATTTGCAGTAGCAGCAGAGCAACAGACATAGCACAACGAATTTGTAAGTTGAAGTGGCAATGGGCCGACCATATAGCTCGAAGAACCGTGGGGAAGAAAGGTACTCGCGTGACAGCCTCGTACCGGTAGTAGGCGAAGTGTAGGGTGGCCTTCCACTGGATAGAGTGACGCTGGTAAGACATGCAGGAATTCGATGAATGCAGGTTGCTCTGAACCATACTTCAGGGGAGGCCTATAATCAGAAGTTTACGACTCTAGCTTGTAAACGGTTGTAATGATGATGATGATGATGAGAGGAGATTATTTAACATATTTCTAGCATCGGGGATTAATAAAAAAGTTAACTTAATCTATAAAATTAGTTTTATTCAATGTCGAGTATTCGCGTAAATGTAAGAAATAATCAATTATAAGGTATTAAAAATCAATGGGTATTCACGCTGTCATAATCATGTTTTAACATCATCGTCATTACAGCCTTTCATAAGTCCACTGCTGAACATAGGCCACCCCCAAGGAATGCCACAAAGCACGGTCCTGAGCGACTTGCATCCATCGACTTCCTGCATGTCTTACCAGGTCGTCACTCCATCTCGTGGGAGGTCGCCCTACACTTCGCCTACTGGTACGAGGCTGCCACTCGAGAACCTTTCTTCTATAGAGCTATATGGCCTGCCCACTGCCACTTCAGCTTACTAATCCGTTGGGCTATGTCGGTTACTCTGGTTCTACTGCGGATATCCTCATTTCTAAGCTTATCACGCAGAGAAACCCCGAGCATAGCCCTCTCCATAGGTCGCTCAGCGACCTTGAGTTTCCTCATACAGCCAGCAGTGAAGGACCACGTCTCAGATCCGTAAGTCATCACTGGCAACACGCAATGGTTGTACAGTCTCGTTTTCAGGTTTTGAGGTATGTCTAACGAGAAGATCTGTCGTAGTTTCTCGAACGCTGCCCAGCCAAGTTGAATCCGTCGATCGACCTCTCGGTCGAAGTTGGACTTACCTAATCGGACTATTTGTCCTAGGCAAATGTACTCGTCAACATTTTCGAGCTTAGTTTTCCCAGCAACAACCGGCATAGGTGTGACATGGACGTTAAACATGATTTTTGTTTTCTCCATGTTCATCTTAAGACCTATCCGTTGGGAGACACATTGAGGTCATTGATCATAGTGATTAGGTCCTCCAGCGATTCTTCCATAAGGACTATATCGTCGGCAAATCGAAGGTGAGTGATGTACTCGCCATTGATAATAAGACCGCATCCTTTCCAATCCAGTAGCTTGAAAACATCTTCCAATGCAGCGGTTAAGAGTTTCGGGTATATAACGTCACCCTGTCTTACACCTCTTTGCATTTGGATAGGTTTCGTACTCTGGTTCTGTACTCGGATAGCCATCGCAGCTCTACTGTACAAATACTTCAGAACTTCGATATACCGACAGTCAACTTGACACCGCTGAAGGGACTGCAGCACCGCCCAAATTTCGACGGAATCAAAGGCTTTCTCATAGTCCACATACGCCAGATATAGTGGCAAATTGTACTCCTCGGACTTCTGTGCAATTTGCCGAAGGGTGTGTTTGTGTTTATTCAGCCACAGAAAAAGTAAATATTGTTTGTTTGTGATTAAGTTTCCCTAATGTTATTATTTTTTTTTTACTTGTTATTTGTGTGTTGTGTGACCATTCACTGTCAAATATATAAACTAATTACCAATAAATCTAAAAGTTGATTGTCTCGTTGCTCCAGTGATCGTGGATGCGTTCAAATCTTGGATCTGGCCAAAATCAGGTATTGGTGTTTTTTGGCAAGAACATCTCAGTAGTAGCCCGTAGTGAGAAATGCAACGTAAAGTACGTAAAACCGTAGGTTCTGCGCCTGATCTCTCTCCGGACGTGTCGGTTTATCGTCCCATCGGACGAGAGTGTGAGAGAATATAGAGTGTAACTGTGTTTGCGCATACACTTAGGCAGTATAATCTTGTCCCGCGTAAATTACTATTCTCTATGTTTATTATTCTAACTAAAATTCGGTCTGAAATATATTATAATTCTGAAAGTTATCTTACTATAGTGCTTTTCGTTATCAAAATATTTCGTTATCGTTGGTAATGCTAAACCAGGTAATGCTAGGGTCTTAAGAATATACAATTTCTCCATCCATAGTATTTACGTTTCATTAAAATTTTACTACCCAGATAAGCTTTCATTTTAAAAGTTGGTACAAATTCCGGAGTCATCTTACCATGGAAAGACCTAATAACCTCTTACATCAAATAAATCCCCGCTATAATTAAAGACGCACCGCCAGCTCAAAGTAGATTAATCTGAAGCCCATCTCAAAACCCTATTAATAAAGGTATCGTCTCGGAACTCGATTTTATGATTCTACTAAACGATGTTATTAGTCTCGTAGTTAATCAACTTTTACAATATAAAGTACAGTAATGTTACAGTTTATATGCTAGCCCCAATGCTGGACTAAGACCTCACATTTCTGATTTTTGGGGCAATAAGTCTGCTGCTCTGATTAGGTCGTGTTTTTAGTCCTCACAAATACAGATTTATTTGTGTTGGTTACTACGCAGTAGGCCAATATTTAAAAACGTAGTGAATACTTTTATTGTTGCCAATGGTGTTCGAACCTGAATTTCTTACGCACTGTGAAACTTACGGAGAGCGCTCATCTTCTGAACTGCAACGGCTCTTTAGATTTAAGTAATAAAATTTGAGTAATTTATAAAAAGAATTGAGAGTAAGAATAAAGAGAGAGACAGAGAGAGAGAGAGAGTGAGAGTAAGAGAGAGAGAGAGTGGGCTCCGTGTCACAGTGGCTTTGACGCAGTGGCTTAACTTGAAACACAGCGCTCAGTGTGTACGCGGGTTAGTATTTCGTACGGGACAAATATTTGTATTGCTTACCAGTTATTGTTCCGGAGCCTGAATGTCCTGATGTCCTTGTGTAATTTATAAAGTAAGTAAGTAAGTAAGTAAACTACACTACACGATACTGGAGAAATTTCTAGTGAGGGATTACGATATTTTTTGAAGAAAAAAAGCAAATCATGGTGAGTGTGACCAGTGACCAGTGAGTGAAAACAACCCAAATGTCCACCTAAATTTCCTTTAAGAATCTGATGCTATATTTTGTTGCACAGGTTGGGCCATGTAATGTTTGGAATTGGAACTTTGGATTTGAATTGGGAGGTTTGATGACATTTACGACGTGATATATGTTAGTTTTATGTTAGAAATTTATGAAATGGGTCGCTTTTTCCTTGAACAAAGTTGGGTAAAATCAAAAAAATTATTTCCAAAGTAAGTTTTCCAACGAGTTTTCTTCTCAAAATGTAAGAAATTTACGAAACAAAATTGACAAAAAGGTGTGCCAAAAACTGCGTTTTTTGTATGTGGATAAATTTGTGAAGCGAGTTCGTGAAACTGGGTTGTTGTTGGATAAAAAAACCCGTGTACGTACTCGTCAAAATCAACTCGTCATCGTCCTCAAGAATTGAACATTTAATTTCTTTGAAGAGAATTTTGCATAAAGATCTCGGTGTGAATACGTACAAAGTTCAATTAGTGCAAGAGCTGAAGCCGTATGACCCTCAGATGCGTTTTCCGTTTGCTCAATGGGCCGAAGACCTTGGACCTTGTTTTGATCGAAGATGAGCATTTTTAAAGAAAAATCAACTTTTCAGATAAAACTCATTTCCACCTCCGAGGATTCGTCAGTAATTAAATATTCGTATCTGGGGCTCAAAAATACGCACGTGGAGAAACCATTGCATCCACAACGGGTGACTGTACGGAGCGGATTTTGGTCTGACGGAATTATTGGGCTATTTTTCTTCAAAAATGAGCAAGAAAACGCCTGCACAGTGAATGGCAATCGCTACCTCGCTTTACTCAGCGATTTTTTGGTGCTCAAAATTGAACAGGATGACACAGACGATATTTGGTTTCAACAGGACCACATAGCCAACGTTACAATGGATCTTTTGGGCACTGTTTTCGAAAATTACATAATCAGCCGAAATACTGTCAGTTGACCACATCGAAACTGTGATTTGACTCCGTCTGACTTGTAACGTGAAATCGAAATTGCCATTGCCGAAATAGAGGCCCAAACAATCGAAATTGTTCTGAAAAATTGGACTGATCGAATCGGGTATTGTAAGTTGTCTTCCATTCCTAAATGAAAAGGTTCAATCTTTCTAATGAACTCATAACTTTGAAAAATATTCATTAGTTTTTTTTTATAGCCGATCCAAATCTTAAATTACCCACCCCTTATATATATATATAGCTATTCATAGAATCATCTGAAACCAACTCTAAATAATGAAGGTTTCGAATAAAGAACCAAACCCTGAATACACCGCTGCTAATTAAAATATTTTCTTTTTTGTTTAAGTCTATTATAGATAAATTGTTGCATAACCGCAGTAAAAAGTGAGAGAGAAGTACATACCAAGAAAAATTCTTAGCCAGAGAAGGAGCCCCATCACTTATTGCCAACTTTACTACCTAATGGAATAGGACTGCTATAAAATAGAGTAATTTACTAAAAAGAAATTAAGGGAGTTAATAAATGTGGATGGCTAAACACTTCACTTTAAGGTAGTCAATAGAATTTTTCATTTGTAGCCCGAAGTCAGCAAGTTAGTGCTGTTTCACCCCTTTGCCTCGAAAAGCACGTAAAGCCGTTGGTTTCTGCACCCGATCTCTCTACGGTCGTGTCGTATTGCCGTCTTATTGGACTTTGAAAATGAGAAAGTCTTCCACATAGACTAGTCGGCTAGTCCCCATTAAAATGGCCACGGTGATCTAAATTCGGTCTGGAGAATATTATTATTTCAACTCAACTCTTCCTTACCATAATAACTGGTCTCCCGTATCGATAAACGACAAACTTTCACAACGCATGTGTACGCATCTTATCAGTACAGCTATAAATTGTTGCAAGTTTTTAGAAATAGGTCGCGATAACAATACAGGAACTTGTATCACGGTAGGGTGCAGTTTATTTATATAGGCTACGTCCCATAAAATATATTTGGTCACTTGTTTTTCCTTTTGGATACAAGACAAATTATTTATACTGGTTGCATAGTAGTCAAAATACGACTGTAAATTTTTAATTTTTTGCATTGCAAGCCTTATTTAGCCAATTTACATTATAACCGTATATCTCATTTACAAATTATAAAATAAACGCTTTTTTGTCTTGACATTCACTCTGCAGACAATTGAAAAATAAAAATTGTTGGAAACAATTTAAAATTATTTAGCTACAATATATACACAAACAGTTATCTGTTTGATATTTGTAGTATTTCAAATCCTCTTGAAAAAAACACCGAAAAATCTCTTTCTAAGTACTATTTACTACATCTTCTTACAAACCACGCTTTTCTCTCATCACACAATTTCTTGCACTATCTATCAAAGTCAGCCCTCATATTCCTTATAATGACCACAATCCATTACCGTATATTAAGGTAGAAACTAAAACAGCATTGTGAAAAGCCATATGTGCCTTTTATGACACATTCTGACTTCCTCTTACAATAGAGTGAAGAGCGTCACTGTCCTTTATTCACTCCTAAGAAATGAAAACCACTTATTTAGCTGTAAATTATATAGCTCTAAATTATGGGGCCTATGTTGGACTTTGATGAATGAATAAATGAAATGAGAATACGGAGCCTAAGTATGTTAGAAGTTGAAAAAATTTATAAATAACTTACAAAGCCGTTTCAGTCCATGGCTGTACACATATTACACGATTTACATTGCCACGCAAGTTGTTTGGCAAGGCTCTCATTATAAATTACACTGTAACCGTACCACCCGTTTTAATTCTAGCCGGCAACAATGAAACTGTTAATTGCAACTTTAACTACTGATTTACCACGTACTGGCGGTGAAGGAAACCATCGTGAGGAAACATTCATATCTGCAAATTTAAGGCATCATCTCAAGTAATGTTTCTGCGTGAATCATAGTGATAATAGAAAACTAAAAATTTTATAAAAATTGAAAAAACATTTTGAAATAATTAAAAATATTGAAATAATTTCAACATTATATTTTCTAAAGTCATGCAAAGCAATCATGTAAAAATTATTTTAATATTTTAACTAAGTTGGAGTCAATATAAACATTTTTATTAAAAGTTTAATATTTTCAAACATATAAGACTAAGGAACATTACAAGTACAACAAAAGAAACAGAAACTTTTTATTTAATATAGATTATAAATAATAGTTTCGATAACTAATAAGTCACTCGTTTGTTTAATTACCACTGGTTCGGCAAAAATCTCTATTCTAGAAGGAACCAGCAAGAAACCCAGCGTCTATGTTACACAATTAATAACACAAAACAAATTTTGAATAGCTTGGTATCATTCATCTCATTCCCAGGGATTATTATCATCCATAAAATCATTAATATTATAAAAATCGTTTTAATTGTATAATAATTACTAGAATTTGATCTAAACAGTGATAAACGTAGTAAAGCCACGCTGCAACTATAGTATAGTTGAACCGCTAACTAGTAACCTTGACCGGGGATGGACCACTCTCTCACAGAAAACTAGCGTGAAATAGTAGCTTAATGCTGCTGTTCCAAATCGTGAGTGCAGAGAACCGGAGACTCGTTATATTGGAATCGAGGCATATATTACAATCTTAGTCCTCAGGGATGACAATGTATCTACATTTTGATTCTTAATCAAAGATAGATGTAGATGTCTATAGGCCACAACAACCACTTAACATCAAGTGGACTGTGTGCTCGTTTGTCACCCGTATACTATAAAAAAGAAATTAAAAACTTTAACTTCTATACACCATCCTAATATTATGTTGATTCTTTTGTTTGAATCCCCTAGTAAATAAAAAAATCAGTACACAATTTGCGAATATATTGCGTAACATACTTGAACACACAAATACGAGGGTGGATTGAAAAGTACTCGACCTAACACAGATCCATTCATATCTAAAAATCAAATCTACCCACATTATTTAGCTCAGTTCAGAATATTTCATTGTGTGAAGTTCGAAACGTGTGCGATAATTAGTTGTGATTTTATAAATTTATTAACAAAGTAATCGGACATAATTTCCGCGAATGGAGCAAATCGAGCAGCGTGCCGTCATTAAGTACCTCCATAAGAAGGGGCTATCATCAAAAGCCATCCATGATGACATGGTCAGTACATTAGGCGATTTTGCTCTGTCATATTCATCCGTCAAAAAATGGATAGCAGAATTTAAGCGTGGTAGAGAGAGTGTGAAAGATGAACCCCGCTCTGGAAGGCCTTCGACGTCAAGTACTGACGAAAATATTAAAAAAGTACTTGATTTAATAATGGGACCGCAGATTAAAAATTAGAGAGATAGCCGAGATTATAGGCATCTCTTATGAACGAACTCAAAACATCATTGTCAACGAGTTGGGTTTCCACAAGGTGTCTGCGAGGTGGGTTCCGCGACTGCTTTCAGTTGAACAAAAAAGGACGCGATTGACTATTTCACGCGACTGTTTGGAGTTATTTGAAGCCGATGCAGATGATTTTTTGAATCGTTTTGTTACTATAGACGAAACATGGGTTCATTACTGTACACCGGAAACAAAACAACAATCAAAACAGTGGAGAAGACCTGGTTCACCACCCCCCTAAAAAGGCTAAGTCGATTTTGTCGGCAAATAAGGTGATGGCTTCAGTATTCTGGGACTCGAAAGGTGTGATTATGATTGATTATCTTGAAAGGGGTCAGACTATAAACTCTGATTACTACTGCACCTTACTACGTCGTTTACGAGAGGAAATAAAAGAAAAACATCGAGGAATGCTCAGAAGAAAAGTCCTGTTTCATCAAGATAACGTCCGTGTTCACACGTCAGTACAGTCAATGGCTGAAATTCACAACTGTGGCTTTGAACTGTTACCGCATCCGCCGTATTCACCTGATCTGGCACCATTAGACTTCTTTCTGTTCCCTAACCTAAAAAAGCACTTGGGAGGTCAAAGATTTTCGACAAACGACGAGGTCAAAGCAGCTGTAGACGCATATTTTGACTCTAAGGAAGAATCATTTTTTTTTCAACGGTCTAAATGCTTGGAAGGGGAGGTGGCAAAAGTGTATTGAACTTGATGGTGATTATGTAGAAAAATAAAAATATAACTGATTTAGTATGTGTTTATTTTCTTGGTTAGGCCGAGTACTTTTCAATCCACCCTCGTACATCCGAATTGATTAACCTCGTTCTTTTATGAAGTTAGCTTATAATATAAAACTGTCTGATCACAGGCTATACAGGATATATTCTAATTTCTGATTCTTAATAAGCAGATCTTAGCTATAATTATTTTTAACATCTTTTATATAATGGATTGCGCCATAATAACACCTGATTATATTAATTATATTCTGATGTATTGTGAGGTTTAACGGATACCAGAAATTTTACGATACAGACTTGAGTATATTTTGTAGCTGAAAATATATTACAACTTATTTTTGAACTTTTCTAAATTAAGCTTTAGCATCTCTAGACTGTATTTTAATTAACGGCGAACCGCCTTTACTGGACGGATTAATCTGAAACCTCTCTCGAAGGTCCTTTAGTCAGGACTTCTTCTTTAAACACCGCTAAAGTTGCTAGTCTCATTCAATATTATATTTAGATGAGATATTTTTACCTAACCTTAAAAAATGTAAAAAAAATTCTTCAACAACACTTTAATCTGTTGACTTTTTAGTACTTTGAGTTTGGTTTTTACTTTTTATTAAATTTATTTTTGAACAGAAATTGTGAAAGATAAAGTTGGAAGGGAGTTGTATTTTTCTACCGATTTCAAATAGGACGAGTAAGAGAGGTACTCGACGGTACTCGATTCGACTGTATCTTTTTTTATGTGTTTCCTCATATCTTATTTCTGAGTAAACCGATTGCGATTATTCTTTTTTATTTGAAAGCTGGTGCTTCTCCTGTGGTCGACATATAATCAAGATCTGACCAATAGTTTTTGAGTTATTCTTAATAATTTATACTGAAGTCGGTTGTACAAAATTTGTAATTTTAAATTATAGTCAAACGTAAGTCAAAAACAAACAAAATTGAAACCAGCGATTGAATAGGGGATTGAATAATTGAATAATTTTCCAAACTACTATGATAAGTAATATTTTTGTATGTAGCCACGAAAATGAAAAGGGCCGCCGGGCTATGTGTTCAGCCCGGAGTGCGGCCAAATCTCCGAGTGGTAGTTCGGAACTATTCTATATATTATACTACTTTTACTTCGGAACTTTGATAGCTCGATTTAGGTTTCAATGTGTTTTCTCTTGTCGCGCGACGACAGCGCCACCACATTACCCCCTGCTCAGACCGGAGGTTGATAGAGGAGTATAGTTGTTGACTAATGGGCAAGTGCCAGGAATTACGGCATCCACGACTTTTTCTGCCACCAGAGCGGTGCTACTTAAAAGTGAGGTCATAGAAATATAATTCTATGAGTGAAGTATAATATTTGACAGATATCACAGCAGCACAGCATTAATTTTTCTTTCCGTGGTATTAGCTATCTTTTATATTATTAGGATTAAAAATAAATAAACCAATTCACAGATATTCATAAAATTAGATTTTAAAAAAAAAGTAAAGATGTGCAAAAAATCAAAGAGCAACTGAGGCATTGTTTTGTGTAATAATATAATTCTTTTAAAACTGATAAACTTTTATTAAAAACTAACTTCTCAATTAAATGACATTGTGTAACAAAAACTTTACCCCAGTGTCAATTAGCGACATCTGGTGAGCAGAAATTTATTAGCCCTCGTTGCCTTGTAGTCTGCAGTGATTCGAGAAGGCAAATAATTTTCGAGAGTGCCGTGAAGCAAAGGCGAGCAGTAAGGCTCAGAGCCATGCTGAACAATGTAGCGTAGAGAGTAGCTTGAAGGAACAGGAAGCATTATTCCAGTGCTGCGATGAACCTTTGTAAAGCTAATGGCTTGCAGGATGTAAAGACTGCAGACAATATCAGTACGGGAGCGAATGAATGGGGTACTTGAGAACGATGACAAAGGTTTGAAAAGTTGTAGTTTCCGAAGGTTGTTGGTTGCGTGTTCATATCACGTCGAGGTCACCACTGTGGCCGGTGAAAGGAAAAGAGGAGATCTCCCGTTGGACAAGGTGTTCTATTTATAATGTTTTTACTTCAGAACCTTGATAGCGCGATTTAGCCTTTGATGTATTTTCGCTTGTGGCGCGACGACAGCGCCGCCACATATATGTTTTGTAATTGTAAGGAGCTGGATTTTCCTTTTGGATTTTTAATAACTTTTTTCGTTTTTTTGCCTTTAATATTAAATATGAATTGATGAATTAGAGCACACCGCATGAGATTTTAAACCAAGGCATGAATCTATACACTTCGTAAAATCTGTAGCCCAATGGCGTGTTGGATTGTTGGAGTTACATTGGCGTAGATTAATATATTTAATACAAATGCATATGCTATAAATTGAAGTTACTATTGATATGAGTTTTCGTATACTATTTCGAGTAAATTACTTTTATTTCTACCATTTTTATTAGAAGAAATACTAACGAGCATGCAGCCCTTCTGATGGTAAGCGTCACCTGCTGCCTTTGAATAACTACAACACCAGGGGATTGCAGGTCCATCCATAGGTGGACTTTTAGAAATATGTGACGTCGCACTTTCAAGGTCTTAAAGCCATATTTGTCCATAAAATCACCGGGGGGCACCATTTTTTATATATTTCCTATAAAATATTCCTCCTATTAATATTAATATATACACTATTTCATGTCACGTATTATATCAAGGCGTTGGATTGTAATCTAATTTTGCTGTTTCTAATCTTCGGTGCAGGCTGTCTTGACGCACGCACAAAATAATCCTATTTTAATTAAAAGTGAACCTCCATTATTGGTCGGATTAATGAAGAGCATCTCCCAAACATCCTTTAGTTATGGCTTCGGCTCAGGCTACCATCGATTTTAGTCAACGTCGCTTTGTCTTAAATTTGGATATAAATTAGTACCAACATAATAGGATTTTCATAACACCGTTATACCTTCTTTGTCAATTAAAAAAAAGCCTTTTTTAATTTAAGGTATTAAATAAATATGTTGTAATAAGAATGCGAAATCATTATGTTGTTGTATAAAATAGTATATAAAAAGTGTTACTAAATCTTCCTCCTCAATATACCCGTCCGTAAAAATCCATCATCATCATCATCATTACAGCCCTTCACAAGTCCACTGCTGAACATAGGCCTCCCCCAAAGATTGCCACAAAGTACGGTCCTGAGCCACCTGCATCCATCGACTTCCTGCATGTCTTACCAGGTCGTCACTCCATCTCGTGGGGGGACGCCCTACACTTCGCCTACAGGTACGAGGCTGCCACTCGAGAACTTTTCTTCCCCATCGGTTGTCGGTTCTTCGAGCTATATGGCCGGCCCACTGCCACTTCAGCTTACTAATCCGTTGGGCTATGTCAGTTACTCTGATTCTACTGCGGATATCCTTATTCCTAAGTTTATCACGCAGGGAAACTCCGAGCATAGCCCTCTCCATAGCTCGCTGAGCGACCTTGAGCTTCCTCATACGGCCAGCAGTGAAAGACCACGTCTCAGTTCCGTAAGTCATCACTGGCAACACGCACTGGTTGTACAATTTCGTTTTAAGGTTTTGAGGTATGTCTGACGAGAAGATGTGTCGTAGCTTCCCGAACGCTGCCCAGCCGAGTTGAATCCGTCGATTGACCTCTCGGTCGAAGTTGGACTTATGTAGTCGGACTATTTGTCCCAGGTAAACATACTCGTCAACAACTTCGAGCTTAGTGCTCCCAACAACTACCGGCATAGGTGTGACATGGACATTAAACATAATCTTTGTTTTGTCCATGTTCATCTTAAGACCTATCCGTTGGGACACACTATTGAGGACATTGAGCATAGTGCTTAGGCCCTCCAGCGATTCTGCCATAAGGACTATATCGTTGGCAAATCGAAGGTAAGTGATGTACTCGCCATTGATGTTAATACCGTATTCTTTCCAGTCCAGAAGCTTGAAAACGTCTTCCAATGCAGCGGTGAAGAGTTTCGGGGTATAACATCACCCTTTCTTACACCTCTCTGCAATTGGATAGGTTTCGTACTCTGGTTCTGTACTCGGATAGCCATCGTAGCTCTACTGTACAAACACTTCAGCACTTCGATATACCGACAGTCAACTTGGCACCGCTGAAGGGACTGCAGCACCGCCCAAATTTCGACGGAATCAAAGGCTTTCTCATAGTCCACATACGCCAGATATAGTGGCAAATTGTACTCTTCGGATTTCTGTACAATTTGCCGTAGGGTATGTATGTGGTCTATGGTGCTAAAGCCCTTTCGGAAACCGGCTTGTTCGGGAGGCTGGAAGTCGTCAAGTCTGCGCGCGAGACGATTCGTAATGACTCTCGAAAACAGCACGTAGACGCGGCTCAGAAGGGAAATCGGTCTGTAGTTCTTCAAGACAGCGTTGTCACCTTTCTTCAAGAATAAGACCACCGCACTTCTGCTCCACGCCTCCGGTGTAATGCCACCATTATTATGGAATTAAAGAGCTTCTGAAGGACTTCAAGTACCGGTCTTCTACCCGCTTTCAAAAGCTCCGCTGTAATTCCATCCTCGCCTGGGGACTTGCCGTTTTTAAGATGCTGGAGAGCCATTCTAATCTCGCTCAGACTGACGTCCGGGATATCTTCGGAATAGTGTCGGATAAGATTCGCTCTTGGATCGTTACTTACACTTGCATGTGGCTCCAACGATGACGTGTACAGTTGCCCATAGAACCTCTCAATTTCACTCAAAATCTCAGGTGCCCCAGAAACGATGCTGCCACATTCGGTCTTCAGCTTTGACAGTTGGCTCTTTCTGGCAGACAGATCTCTGGCAAAGACTTTGGAGCCTTGGTTCCGCTCGATCGCTTCTTCAATACGAGCTGTTTTGAAGTTGCGTAAGTCCCGACGCATGCATTTGGAGATTTGTCTGTTCAGTTGCCTGTATGCTGTCAAATCTATTGAAGAATGTAGCCTCATCTCCCGTCTAACAGCCATGAGATTAAGAGTGTGATCGGAGAGTTTTTATGTTCTTCTGCGGCGGGTCTTGCAGAACTTAGCTCCGACCGCATGGACAGTTTCCAAGAGCTTGTCATTCATATCGTCTACTTCATTGCAGTCTTCTAGGCACTGAAAACGGTTATATAACTCAAGCTTTAAGGTTTCGGGACTTTGGATTAGAGAACGAGGGGGACGGAGCGTTGACTTCATCAGACGAGACCTCTCCAACTTAACATTTAGGTTCAGTGTGCCTCTAATCATTCGGTGATCGCTGCCGGTTTTCACCCTCGCGATCACTGAGACATCACTAAACAGTTGTCGTCTAGTCGTCATAATGAAGTCAATCTCATTTTTGTCGAACCGTCGGGGCTCGACCAGGTCCACTTCCTGTGGGGCCGCTTCTTGAAGAAAGAGTTCATCATAAAGAGTCCCTCTTTCTCCATGAAGTCGGCCAGCTGCTGGCCCCTTGGGTTCCGTTGCCCTATTCCAAATTTCCCTACTTTCAGCTCACCGTTCTCTCTTGTGCCTAGTTTTGCATTAAAGTCTCCCATTAACACCGTATGTTGGGTTTTGGAGGAATTCATAACTCTAGAGATATCCTCATACATTTCCTCCACCTCCTCATCGGGGTGTGCCGAGGTTTGTGCGTAAAACTGTATGACCTTCAGCGAATACCGTTTGGTGATTCTGAGTATAAGGTACGCAACCCTGGTCGACACACTCCCGATCTTTACAACGTTGTTAACGAGAGACTTGTGGACGATAAATCCGACACCTCCTTGGGACAGATGGTCGCCCTCCCGGTGATAGAGCAAGTTGCCGGATTCGAGGATTACCGTGTCCTCCCCCTCTCTTCAGACTTCGGATAATCCTATAATATGCCAGCGCAACTTGTCTATCTCTTCTTTCAGCTCCACTATCTTCTCGTCAGTCCTCAGGGTGCGTGCGTTGTACGTTGCCAGGTCGAGTCGTCGTATGTGGCAACCGAACCTCCACCGGAGATTCTTAGCACCCCCTGCCTCGCCGTTACCATGGTCGCCACCGTAGCCAGGAATAGCGGGGCCGCCGGGGACTGGGGGCCGTCTCTTTGTTACTCTCGTCATTGGGGGGTATTTGCCATAATTGCCACGCTTGGCGAGCGGGTTGGCAACCGCAGTTTTTTTTATTGTAACTTTGGCTATTATCAGGAAGATGCTGCTGCCCATCTCCCGCCTGTTTCCCTTTGTCGCCTTTTACGACACCCACGGTAGGATATGGGGTAGTGTATATTCTTGACCGCCACTACACGGCAAAAATCCATACAGCTGGATAAATGTCTATCCTTTTTTAAGTGAAGATTTAGCCTTTATTTTACAAACTAAGGCTGACTAACAAGAACAGTGTAAATGGATGCTATAGCACACAGACACTGCATCTATTTAAATATTAATTATTAAAATAAAAATTTATGCAAAATGTTTTTTACGGGGTAGAACCATGCTGCAGTTATACTCGTAGTATAGTTGTAGCACGAATGGGTCGGCTCGACCGGGGAAGGACCACTCTCTCACAGAATACTAGCGAAAAATAGCAGCTTAATGCTGCTGTGTTTCGTATGGTAAGTGTATAGAACTGGAGACCCTTTTTTACTGGAAACGAGGCATTTCAACTTAGTCCTCACGGGTGACAACGCATCCACATTTTGATGCGTTATCGAAGATAGATGTAGATGTCTATGGGCACAGCAACCACTTACCATCAGGTGGACTTTGTGCTCGTTTGTAACCCTTATTCTATAAAAAAAACATTGATTGTCAACCCTGAGGCCTGAGACGGAATAACTAATTTCCAGAAAAAAGGGTCTCCGCCGCATTACCACAGCAGCAATAAACTGGTATTTTACACTGGCATTCCGTGAGGGCGTAGTTTACCGAGTCGAGCCGACCCATTTGTGCCAAACCATAACATAGCTGCGTCGGGGCTCTACCACTTTAGAAACGTTCAACAGACAAAATCACAATCGCAGAAACAAATGCTGTCTGGGTATTTTAACGTTAGCCTTATAGGTGTATACCGCCATGTTTACGAGCTGTACGATCTCTCTGGCATACCTCGCAGTCACCTTTTACTTGTGGTGATTGATCCACCTGCGTAAATAATAAAAATTGCAAATCTTACCTAATTCTGTAGAGGAACTATCCGCCCCTCACTCAATAACGTGCACTGGTCACTGTCATCTCTAACCTCAACAAACTGTCCCCAACATCACTGCACTCAAGAACACTTAAATAGGAAAAACATACCACCATCGATTATAAGACACGTGTTTCGCCTCTAAACTAGGCATCGTCAGAAGCAATGGACTCTGTAAAAAATAGTGGTAAATAAAAAATGAATTTTCAATAAGTATTATATAATAAACATAGCAAGCTAACAGCATAGCAAAGTGGCGAAGCAATCAGCTTTGTAGCGGTTTCTAACGGTTGCCGTTGAGCAATCAGTTTCAATATAGGAGGTTCAGATGCCTGGGTGATCAGTAATCGATTGCTGAAAACAGAATTTGGAAAATTCGAAACCGTTCTCGAGATAATCGTGGACAGACGGACAGACGGACGGACAGACGGACAGACGGACAGACATCCGTGAAATCAATAAGTGGACTTTGCAAGCTTTGCCACTTAATAATCATAATTGAATAAAAATCATTCTATTCTATTCTATTCTATTCTAACCTATTCTATTGTATTCTATTCTGTGACATCTTATTCAGAGGCTAAACATGTGTCGTGTTAGCGAAGGTATTGTGTATTTCCTAGTTTATTGGTGTTGGGGATAGTGTGTTGGATTTTTGGTGACGGTATTAGTGAACAAAATTGAGTGTGTGACACATCGTTTTCATTCTTCAAGAAGAGAACCGGAGACCCTTTTTGCTGGAACGAGGCATTCCATCTTAGTCCTCACGGGTGACAACGCATGTGCATTTTGATTCGTAATCGAGGATAGATGTAGATGTCTATGAGCCACAGCAACCACTTACCATCAGGTAGACTGTGTGCTCGTTTGTGACCTAATTCTATAAAATAAATCTATAAAATAAAATATATTTTTTCTGTATCGCAGACTTGTAAAGTCCACCAACATGCACTGCAGTGTACTACTGCTATTTGCTACAAAACTCTCTGAAAATAGCTTAAGCATCCGCAGTTTTTCATTTTTTTATTTGTTATTAGGGAGACGCTGCTGCCCATCTCCTGGTTTGTTTTCCTCTATTGTCTCTTACGACACTCACGGGACGGTATGGTGTAGTAAATATACTTACACCGCCATTGCACGGTCAACCTCACATGTACGCATCTAGCATATGTATGTACAGTTAGTTAAGACAAGATACATAGTGCTTCATATTACATTTGTTACGTCATGTCCACCGATCAATGTCTTTACTTCTGTTTTGCTCGTTTACACTCATCATCATCGTCATTATCACAATCCAATACAAGTCCACTATTGGACATAGGCCCCCTCCGCCAAAAAACTTAAAAAGATGAATAGATGAACGGAACAAGTGTTTGTTTTATAAGGCATTTCTACATTTAATGCAAATACTACACATTGAATGAAAATAGTTTTACGGATATTATCGCGTTTAAATAACTTACTTTATATTCCCGATGTTTCAAAGATAATTAAACGTGATAAAATTCGTAAAAAACTACTTTCATTCAAGTGTTTGTTTACATTCATTCACTTTTGATTACAGCTAGTCAATACACTGCTGAACAAAGGCTTACTCTATAGATAGTAGCTAGTGGAATTGTTTGTATTGCCTACAAATATTTGTTTCTGGTCAGGATATTTGTCCACGAACAACTTGTTTTTCGTAGTATTGGATCTCCATAAAATCAGCACCCCATGCTCTAGTCCATCCACGCAATTCCGTCCCGAAGGTATGAAAAATGACTTGATGCTTAAAAAGATAGCATAAGAGTGATAAACGAGCACACAGTCCACCTGATGGTAAGTGGTGGCTTATCTGTAGCCTATTGCCATCTACATATATCCATAGTTGAAAATCAAAATGTAGATGTGTTGTCAGCCCTGAGGACTAAGATGAAATGTCTCCTTTCCAGTAATGAGGCTCTCCGGTTCTCTATACTCACTATACGAAACACAGCAACATTAAGCTGCTATTTTACGCCGGTATTCTGTGATAGCGTGATCCTTCCCCGGTAGAACTGAGCCATTCGTGCTACAATCATAATATAGCTACAACTTGACTTTAACACATATAAGCATGAAGGTTAATCCAAACCTGCGGCTGAAAATGTCCATGTACAGCAGTGGACTACTACGAGCTAACGATGATAATATTGTAGATATTGAGAGGGAACGCAGGGCTCTAGCGGTCAGGAGTAACATGCTGGCCCGTAGATTTGCTCGATGTACGGACCTAGTTAAAATTAACCTATTTAAGGCATACTGCCAGAGTCCGTATACGAGCAATCTATGGATTAATTACACTAAAAGCTTGCTGGATGCCCTGCGTGTTCAATGTAATAATGCTTTCAGAATGTTGTTGGGACTGCCTCGATACTGTAGTGCGTCGGAGATGTTTGCGCAAGCTCGCACGGACGGCTTTCATGCGATAATACGTAAGAAAACAGCTTCGCTGCTTAGAAGGGTGAGAGATAGTCACAACAGCATTTTAAAAAAAGTCACGGAGAACTATAATTCACCGATTTTGAAAATGTTTGTCCATACTTTAATGTTTACTAACACTAGTTTATAAGTCAGTTGTTACTAACACTACTATTTATTAATTTTGGTCCGAAATAAAGATTATTATTATTATTTTAGGGGTATCTAAATAGTTTTCTCATCTGGTTGGGCTGTATAAATATATAATTGTAAATGAAAATGATAAACATACATAAATATCAACAAAATAAAATAAATACATAAAAAATACATAAATAAATAAAATCCCAACCAGATGGAAGCCCTCGGCAGGGGAGACCAAACGGCCGAGGGTTAGGGGGAAAGAGAAAGAAACCGGCGGACTATGCGGGCGGTATCGAGGAGCACCGCCTTCTGCATTTGAGCTTGGAGCGGTCCGTCACGGAGTTCCAGTCGCCTCAGATGACCCTAAAGGCTGACGAGGATTAACCCGTTCGCAGAAACGACCACAGGAATAATTTCGGCCGGCAATCCACCCCACATGTCGGTCACCTCGAGAGCCAGGTCCAGATATTTAGTAAGCTTATCTGTTTCGGCTTTCACGAGGTTCTCGTCATAAGGAATGGTAATGTCGACCAAAAATATCCTTGACTGTGCCCGGTCCATCAGCACAATATCAGGCTTATTCGCAAGAATAGTCCTGTCTGTGATGATGGCCCGGTCCTAGTAGAGCCTGGCGCGGTCATTTTCGAGCACGGCTTCCGCAAGTACTTATAATACGGCAGTTTCCAATCCACGAGACCGTATTTCAGAGCGAGCTCCTGGTGTATAATCCTGGCTACTAAGTTGTGCCTGTGCAAATACTCAGAGTTAGAAAGCGCCGAACAACCGGAGATGACATGCCTAAGTGATTCACCGGGATGGCGACAAGCTCGACAGACGTCAACGGTGCCATCCTTTAGGATGTATCTCCGATAATTGTTGGTCTTAATAACCTGATCTTGTATCGCACAGACAAAACCCTCGGTTTCCCCAAAGAGGTCACTGAAACGAAGCCAGTGGAGGGAGGCGACTGTGTCCACGAAATGCTCATGTAGAGCCTTGTAGAAACTCCCGTGGAGCTCCTTCTCCTTCCATACGGTCTCCCGGTCGGAAATGCTCTGTACTGCCGGGTCTTGCCATTGCTCGTTGGCTAAGGATAGAGGGGTAAGTCCTTTATCACACAAAATAACGTCCCTATAGTATGGATCATCCGCTCTCGTCAGAAAGTAATTACGGAGGCTGCACACTTCGCGATTATGCATGGTAAGCGCGCTTAAAAAGCCGCGCCCACCATGTTTCTGCGGCAAGTAGAGCCTCATTACTGACGATCTCGGATGATGCATCCTGTGGGATGTCATTATAGTGCGGACTTTTCTGTCCAGAGCGTTCAGTTCGGTCTGAGTTCACCTGAACACGCCAAAGGTATACATGAGAACAGGCATGATCCAACCGTTATGTTAAGTTAGCAGTCAGTTAAGACGCACGCATGTGCGTCTTATTCACACCGGACAAAAGGCTGTTAAGCACTTTGGTCAAGCGTGCATAAAACACATCGCAAACTGACTGTTTCATACCCGCCTCATCTACACCGATGTTCTGTGACATACCCAGGTATCGGTATGTATCAGCCCCGGAAAGGGTCCTTATGTAGATAAATCTATGCCCTCAGAGTTAGCAACCCTTCCCCTTTCAACATGGGGGACCGCACACTTATCCGTCCCCAGCTCCATTCTAATAGAATTGCTAAAATCACAATTATTTATTATTATATATTTCACAATTTATTATTATAATTATTATATTGAAGATGTAGTGTTACAGTAATCCTTTTGCATTCCTTAAGCGAAAGCGCAAGGTATGTTCTACTATTGCCAAAAAATTAAGATTCCAACGTTTTATCGAATAAAATCGTATCTAGCAATCATATTATACATATAAATGATATAAAAAGCACATTGCTAGAAAGATAAATGATTGTTGAACTTATTAATTTTTTTTTAAATCGATTAATTGCTATTTTTCAATAAAAAAGGGGGTTTAGTGGCTTTAGTTGATTTATCAAGTCCGGAAGGCTTGTAAACACTCTAACTTTTGAAAATATCAATGGTTTAACTCAATCTGTTTTTGAATCTCTTCATCTATCATGTGGGAAGCCACTGAATGTAAATGGCAGTGTAATTTTGTTTTGTTTAGCTATAATTAATTTTTTTCGGCTCCAAAATGGCGAAATTTTCGTTGATTTGGTAGCCTCGTATGTAAATTATTTCTGTAAAGGGAGCTAAAGCCACAGAGTAGTTTACTCATTCACTCAGTTCGACGTCAGTCGCCATCAGTCGCCGTGTATCCACTAAGTAGTCTGTGGTCGCCGTCGTGAGTGGACATTGTTTCGGATGTTTGCAGCGGCTCAAAAAGATCGCTGTACATGTACACAATATTCGAATATCCAAATTTTTTAAAAACCTGATTATAATAATAATAAGAGATTTTTATTACAATATTTTAAAAGCACAGAATAAATTATAGTAGTACGTACTAAAAGTAAGTAGTATCAATTTTTTTACCATGGGTGACATTTTCATGGTTTTCGAGAGTGTTGAAACCGATAGGGTTGTCGAAATGTAAATCCAAGATGGCGGCCGCAATAGGTAATTTTTTTTTTATCATGGGTGTCATTTTCATGGTTTTCGAGGGTGTTGAAGCCGATAGATCTGTCGAAATGTAAATCCAACATGGTGGCTGCAATAGATATCAATTTTTTCATCTTGGGTGTCATTTTCATGGTTTTCGAGGGTGTTGAAGCCAAAAGTGCTGTCAAAATATAAATCTAAGATGGTGGCTGAATTAGGTACCAATTTTTTCATCATGGGTGTCATTTTCATGATTTTCGAGGGTGCTGAAGCCGATAGTTCTTTCGAAATGTAAATTTAAGATGGCGGCTGCAATAGATATCAATTTTTTCATCATGGGTGTCATTTTCATGGTTTTCGAGAGAGTTGAAGCCGATAGGGTTGTCGAAATGTAAGTCCAAGATGGCGGCTGCAATAGATATCAATATTTTCATCATGGGTGTCATTCTCATTGTTTTTGCGGGTGTTGAAGCCGATAGTGCTGTCGAAATATAAATCCAAGATGGTGGCTGAAGTAGGTACCAAGTTTTTCATCATGGGTGTCATTTTCATGGTTTTCGAGGGTGCTGAAGCCGATAGTGCTGTCGAAATGTAAATCCTAGATGGCGGCTACAACAGATATCAATTTTTTCATCAGGGGTGTTCATTCTCATGGTTTCGCGGGTGTTGAAGCCCGATAGTGCTGTCGAAATATAAATCTGAGGTGGTGGCTGCAATGGGTATCAATTTTTTCATCATGGGTGTCATTTTCATGGGTTTCGAGGGTGTTGAAGCCGAAAGTGTTGTTAAAATATAAATCCAAGATGGTGGCTGAAGTAGGTACCAAGTTTTTCATCATGGGTGTCATTTTCATGGTTTTCGAGGGTGCTGAAGCCGATAGTGCTGTCGAAATGTAAATCCTAGATGGCGGCTACAACAGATATCAATTTTTTCATCATGGGTGTCATTCTCATGGTTTTCGCGGGTGTTGAAGCCGATAGTGCTGGTCGAAATATAAATCTGAGGTGGTGGCTGCAATGGGTATCAATTTTTTCATCATGGGTGTCATTTTCATGGGTTTCGAGGGTGTTGAAGCCGATAGTGTTGTCAAAATGTAAATCCAAGATGGTGGCTGAAGTAGGTACCAAGTTTTTTCATCATGGGTGTCATTTTCATGGTTTTCGAGGGTGCTGAAGCCGATAGTGCTGTCGAAATGTAAATCCTAGATGGCGGCTGCAACAGATATCAATTTTTTCATCATGGGGTGTCATTTTCATGGTTTTCGATGGTGTTGAAGCCGATAGTGCTGTGGAAATGTAAATCCAGAATGGCGGCTGAATTAGGTACCAATTTTTTCATCATGAGTGTCATTTTCATGGTTTTCGAGGGTGTTGAAGCCGATAGTGCTGTCGAAATGTAAACTCAAGATGGCGATTGTAATAGGTAACATTTTTTTCATCTTGGGTGTCATTTTCATGGTTTTCGAGAGAGTTGAGGCCGATAGTACTGTCGAAATGTAAATCCAGGTGGCGGCTGCAATAAGTACGAATTTTTTCATCATGGGTGTCATTTTCAGGTTTTCGTGGGTGTTGAAGCCGATAGTGCTGTCGAAATGTATTTAAACTACTATAAAAAATTCCGTATAATCATGTTATACGTATTTTTTAATGCGCTTAAGGTATGCTCAATTGGATTTACCTATTATTTTTTTAATCTTTACGCACAAGACACAAGTATTTATAAAACCCGTTGAATTTATGACTGACAATTTAGTTAGACCGAGTAAAGGACGATACCTTTTATCTTCACACTAAGTTACTCAAGGCACGTGTCAGAGAACACATCTTATCGATAAAGTCGTAATTGTTTCAACTTTTTCTGAGTTGACGCGGAATTGTGTGCTACCGAGCGGTTAATGTAGGTTCTTTCTCCAGGGGCAAATATTTTTTCGCAATCTAGTTGTAAGAATTTAATGTTAAGGCTCTTTTACGTATCAAAGATATTCTCTCTGAATGTTTTTCAGCTTCCGAATATGTGTGTCTTTTTCTTTATAATATTTTTGCTTTAATATAAATAAAGAAATATTATTACGAGCTTTTAGGTTATGTTATTTGCTTCAAGATATTTCTGATACAATATACAGATACATTATATATTTTAAACTGAGACATTCGACCCTAAATCGGAAGATGAGTAATTTAGTGGGTATTGCTCAATGTTTTCTACCTGAGTTAAGCGCCAATGGACCAGGTATATAACTCTAAGATTGAGAAGAAAAGTCTCGATTAGCAGCCTTCTATTCAGACGTTTGTCGTATGATATGTAATATTTGGAGACGTGTGAACACCTACTAAATATAAAGATGACTTGAAGAAACTTGCAACACAAAGGAAGAAGACGGATGGAGGTGCCTCAAGTCACGAGGTCTTCGCTCAGCAGCAGAGTTATGCTGGTATTCTATGATAGCGTGGTCCTTCCCCGGTCGAGCCGACCCATTCGTGCTACAACTATACAATTAATGTAGCTGCAGCATGGCTCTACCATATACCATCATATAATATCATATACCATTTATCGTTACCATATGTCGTTTTTCAAACTTATTTTATATTTTTTTTTTATCTATAATAAGTTTCACGAACGAGCACTTGCCCATTGCCACTTCAGCTTACTAATCCATTTGGCTATGTGGATTTTATGTTGCTGTAAAGCACCCTAAAATCCTAAACTTCATTTAAGTGCGAAGTTTTCCTCACATGGAATAGTTTTGTCTAGCTAATATGTTCTTGACTGTGTCATTTAATTAATTCATCTATTGTATCCTTTGTATTGTAAAAACTTTGCGGCAGATTTAAAGATTTTTATAATTTTGTGATGACATTAGGGAGATATTGCTGCCCATCTCCTGTTCAAAAAGTGGCATATGAAGCCTCAAAGTAATCTATAAATATTTTTAATGATACCTTTTTAATTATGAAGACTAGTTCTCGGATGTCAGCTTAGCCTCCATCATTATTTAATGATCAGTAAACATTTATGGTGCGTAATTTGTCAGTGTAAATCGATATCAAAATCAGTGGCACATTATCAGCATTTTGTCAAAGTGATTGACACCCCTCGCTTGTAGCAGTATGGTTTTGAAGGTTATATTAAGATTAATATACTATAGAAAGATTCTAGTATCAAAGGAGTTCATTCAAAAAGATTTACTTTGTGTTTGTAATATACATACATACAGATAATCACGCCTCTTTCCGTAGCGGTAGACAGAGACCACTTCTTTCCACTTGCTACGATCCTTACATACTCGTTTCGCTTCGACCACTTTCATTATTCCCTTCAAACATGCTCTTCGGTTTAGGGTACTCTGGACTTGGCCTTTTTTCAAGATGTCCCTGATTTGGTCTAGAAACATCCGCCTAGGTCTACCCCTTCCAATAGTTTCATTCACACTCGCCTTGTACACCTTTTTCGTCAATCGTTCTTCATTAATTCTCTCAACATGGCCAAACCATCTCAGCATACCTTTCTCAATTTTTGTCACTACATCTTCTTTCAGACCACAATGTTTCCTTATCTCACTATTTCTTATCCTGTCACTCAGTTTAACTCCTATACTTCTTAACGCTCTCATCTCAACTGCATTTATTCTGCTTTCATGTTTATTCTGCCATACCCAACTTTCACTTCCGTACATGAGTGTCGGAACGAATACCCCCTCGCGCACAGCCTTGTAAGACACCCTTCCGACTGCTCATACCTTTATGTTTCATATCTTTATATATCATTCCTTAGTGCAAACCTCCATTCGCCATATTTCCTGCATTAACTCTTTTTTCTTTATTTATTTATTTATTTATATATAAAAACTTAAATGTAACACCTTAATGTAAAGGGTACATAGGGCGGAATTAATGCCATGTGGCATTCTCTGCCAGTCAACCCTGGATGCCAAAGACGATTGTAGGCAGGTGCGAAATATAATACACAAATAAAGTTTATTTATATTAAAATAAAATATATACATAGTACATATATACACAACATATTATATTTGAATATATATGACATATATTTACATACAATAATACATACTAACATATATGTAATGAATATAACATAAATACATACAAACATACATTCTTATAAACTTTATAAATATACGTATTAATATATAAATAAACAAATGTTTGAAGAAAAAAAATGTCAGTTAGTAAGTGCCCTTAGGTAATGTTGTCGTAGAAGTAAGTTAAATGAGAGTTGAAAAAATTAGATCTGTGGTTTGGAAACCTTATTCTCAGACGGTTCGATTGTCGTGGTATTCGACCGTCAATTGAATGAAGAAAATGAAAGTTATCATTAAGATAAGAAGGCAACCTTGGATCGTTTAAAATTGAATAAAATACAAGTAATATTCTAGAGCATTGCCTTTGACGTATAGGTAGCCATTTAAGCTTTGAACGATAGGAATATATGTGGTCATACTAACGTAAACCGAAAATAAAATTTATGGAATTATTAAGAAGGCGTTCCAACTTGTTTAGAAGATTTTATGACAAATCTAGGAAACATACAACTGCATGATCTATAATAGGTAGAATGAGGAAATGAACAAGCGTAAGCTTGGTTTTGAAAGGTAGGAAATGTTTTAATACGATAAAGCGAACGCAAGGTGGCAACAACTTTACGACATACTTCAGAGATCTGCAATTTCCAGGTCATAGTGTTGTCCATGTATAGGCCAAAATTTTTATGGAAACACAATATGGAATCAAAGTTCCATTATAAATTACAGGAGAGAGATTTCCAGAATCAATCTTAGCCAATAATTGTGAACTTCCGAAGTACTTTGCATTTGGCTGGATTAACTGAAACGCCATATTTACACGATCATTCTCTTATGGCTTCCAGGTTATTATTTAGTTTATGTACAACAAAGTTAATGTTATTCAAGTCTTACTGCACAAAGAGATGAAAATCATCCGCATACAGATGGTCCGAACAATCTAAAACTGAGGAGGACTATATCACTCTCACACTATTCAACTCTCGTAAACTTTGAACCCAGATACACAAACTCCTTAACCTGTTCTATTTGTTCATCTCCAATCACGATATTGCAGTCTGTCATTGCCTTATCTCTTTCAAACACTATCGCTTTCGTCTTCTTTATATTCATCTTCATTCTCTCAGGAAAATAAAATAAGATATGATTGAAATTTTCTAATGAATAACTTTTCATGTAATAATAATTTAAACTTGACATTTAATTGTTATTATTATAATAATAGAATTAATTTAATAGACATAAATAATTTAATTAATAAATTTTTGACTAGAGATAGGTATTACCTATCTAAATATAATTTAAGACAGATGGCAAATGTGCTATTATATTGTTTACATGTTAACTCAGGACTTGGCTACACAACCATCTGCTTCTTTTGAGCAGTATAATGACTTGATATGTAATTTGGAATCGGTTCCAAGTAATTTAAATTAGAAAATGAGACAATAGAGGTAATTTTAAATAATTTAAAATGTAGCTTACAAATCTTTAATTGTATGACTCCACAGAGTGATAATGAAAATTGTTTACACCTGGTGTATCAAAATATACAAGGAATGATAGGCAAAGGGCTAGAAATTGAGTTGTTCTTAAATAGCAACAATATTCATATGTTATGTATAACTGAACATTGGTTAAAAGCTTATAACTTAATGTTTAACTTCAGTAATCACCCACCCAGGCCCAATCCCCCCCCCCCATCAACATGGTAGTGGAATTAAATGAAAGACTACTATATGTATTCTGGGGGGGGGGCGAAATTCCGCTCAAGACGAAACCTGCTCGGGGCAAGCGGAGCAAGAAAACAAAGGCAACCCCTGCCACGCTTACCGTGGATTTCTGCAATATCAGGGGACTTCATTCAAACCTTAACGACGTCCACTACCATCTGGAGATAGCTAAGCCGGCCTTGCTTTTTCTAACCGAGACACAGGTGTCCTCTCCGGCTGATACTTCGTATCTCTCCTACCCGGGGTACAAATTAGAACACTCGTTTGTGCCCCGGGATGGAGTTTGCGTGTATGTCAGAGAGGACATCTGTTTTCGACGCCTCGACAGTCTTGAAGTTACGGACCTCTCCATTCTATGGCTGCGCGTAGACAGCGACGACCATCCCCGCGTCTACGGGTGCCTCTATAGGTCCCATAGCGGTAATGCCGACACAGACCGACTCAGAGACCACGTCCAAATGGCTGCAGACTCCGTGCTACAACAGGTCCCATCCGCAGAGATCGTGATACTCGGTGATTTCAACGCCCAACACGCTGCATGGCTTGGTTCTCGTTTAACCGATCATGCGGGTAGATCTGTCTATGACGTTGCTTTGGCATATGGTCTAACACAACTGGTTACTTCGCCTACGCGGATCCCAGATGTGGAAGACCATGTACCTTCCCTGTTGGACCTTCTGCTGACCTCTCATCCGGACGGATATCAGGTCTCCGTCGATGCCCCTCTGGGCTCTTCGGACCATTGTCTAATCCGGAGTACGGTGCCACTCACGCTCCAATCGTAGTTGCGATCTACAGCTTGCCGCCGTGTTTGGCACTATAGGTCAGCTGATTGGGACGGGATGCGGTCTTTTTTTGCATCCTACCCTTGAAGCATCACGCTATAAGCAGGAGTGCTACCAGGCCTGGGCTGACGCATCAACGTCTCGGGATGTAAACACCACCGCACTTAAAAAGAAGTATAATTCCGCCTCCAGGTCCTTCAAAAGCGTCATTACCAAGGCAAGGTCTGAGCACATCGACAGAATTGGCGAGAAGCTAGTTCGCCTTCCTTCGGGAACCCGTGCATTCTGGTCACTCGCCAAGGCTGTCCAAGGGAACTTCTGTCAGCCATCTCTTCCATCTCTGCACAGAGAGGACGACTCACTGGCCCATGCCGCAAAGGAGAAAGCCGATCTGTTGCGCTCTCTTTTTGCGTCCAAATCGAATCTAGATGACGGGGGGAACACACCGCCGACCATCCCGCGATGTGAGTGCTCCATGCCGGATGTGCGATTTACGCAGCGCTCGGTCCGCAAAGCACTCTTCTCCCTGGACGTCAGCAAGTCTAGTGGGCCCGATGGAGTCCCTCCCATTGTGCTGAAGACGTGTGCTCCGGAGTTGGCACCGGTTTTAACGCGTCTTTTCCGGTACTCCTACTCCCAAGGCGTAGTCCCCAACTCATGGAAGACAGCTTTGGTGCACCCGATCCCTAAAAAAGGCGACCGCTCAGACCCGTCCAACTACAGGCCTATCGCCATCACCTCCTTGTTCTCCAAAATAATGGAAGCCATTATAAACTGCCAGCTCATGAGGTACCTTGAGGATCACCAGCTGATTAGTGACCGCCAGTACGGTTTTCGTCGGGGTCGATCAGCTGGTGATCTTCTAGTCTACTAAACTCATAGATGGGCGGAGGTAGTAGAGTCCAAGGGGGAGGCATTGGCCGTTAGTTTGGACGTAGCGAAGGCCTTTGATCGGGTCTGGCACAAAGCGCTTCTTTCGAAGCTCCCTGCGTATGGGCTTCCTGAGAAATTGTGCAAA
This sequence comes from Parnassius glacialis, assembly GCA_033319125.1. Classification (NCBI taxonomy): domain Eukaryota; kingdom Metazoa; phylum Arthropoda; class Insecta; order Lepidoptera; family Papilionidae; genus Parnassius; species Parnassius glacialis. Next base: position 814,195 of record JAVANC010000017.1, on the reverse strand, counting down.
TGGATCACCAGTTTCCTTGCTGATCGGAGCATCAAGGTTGTAGTAGACGGTGCATGCTCTGATCTCAAGCCTATCAACGCTGGTGTTCCACAAGGCTGCGTGCTATCACCAACGCTGTTTCTCCTGCATATCAATGATATGTTGCTAACTTGTAGCATTCATTACTATGCAGACGACAGCACTGGTGATGCCTTATATACCGGCCGTGCCAATATTTCTCGGGAAAACGTCGCCGAGTACCGGGACAAACTTGTGTCTGAAGTCGAGTCTTTGCTTAACAAAGTCTCGGATTGGGGCCGACTAAATCTAGTCCAGTTCAATCCCCAGAAGACACAAGTTTGCGCGTTTACCGCTAAAAAGAACCCCTTTGTCGTATCTCCTCAGTTTCAAGGCACTCCCCTTGCTGCCTCAGCTAGTATCGGAATCCTTGGCGTCGACATATCGAATTGTGTGCAGTTTCGTGGTCACTTGGAAGGGAAGGCCAAATTGGCCTCCAAAAAGCTTGGCGTGCTCAGCAGAGCGAGACAGTATTTCATGCCGGCACATCGCTTGCAACTTTACAAAGCGCAAGTTCGGCCTCACATGGAATACTGTTCTCATCTCTGGGCCGGGGCACCCCAGTGCCAGCTCCTTCCACTTGACCACATCCAGCGCAGAGCGGTTCGAATCGTCGACGACCGAGATCTTTCTGATCGGCTCGATACACTGGCACTGCGTAGAGATGTTGCATCTCTTTGCGTATTTTATCGCATTTATCACGGGGAGTGCTCTGAGGAATTGTTCGGACTAATTCCAGCCGCTCAATTTCACCATCGCACATCGCGACAAAACTCGCGTTACCATCCATACCATCTGGATGATTGGCGGTCCACCACTATGCGATTTAGAAGAAGTTTTATCCCTCGCACGACTTCCTTGTGGAATCAATTACCACCAGCGAATTTTCCGGACCGATACGACTTAGAAACCTTCAAGAAAAGAGCTTACACCTTTCTAAAAGGTCGGCAACGCATCTGCAATTCCCCTGGTGTTGCGGTTGTTCATGGGCGGCGGTAGTCACTTACCATCAGGTGAGCCGCATGCTCGTTTGCCCTCTATTCCATAAAAAAAATTACCAGGTGGTCAGTTCTTTTAACAGAAAAACGATTTTAATAGGTGGCTCCTTAATATTAGCTAGTAAATTATTATCGTGTAAAGAACGTAAAGATACTGTGAGCCTCTTTGTTGAGCGAACTGTAGAAATGGCATGTGTTGAGTTTGAGTACCTCATTGTTGTGAGCGTCTACAGACCCCCATGTTTTATATACGATACTTTTGAAAAAAATATGGAGAAAGTTTTTGCTAAGCTTAATATACAGAATAAATCTGTTGTAATATGTGGATACTTTAATATCAATCTCCTAGAAGCTTTCACCATCAATATTAAATTTAGATCATTGTTTATATCATATTATGGTATTTTTAATTTAGTTTTAGAACCAACGCGTATTGCTCAATCTAGTGCAACATGTATAGATAACATTTTTACAAACGTGAAGCCGTTGCATAAATGTATAATTCAAAAATTAAGTTCTGATCACTGTGGACAAGTAGTATTGTTACCTTATGTTCACAAAAAGCAAGTAGATGAGAAAGTTGTGTTTGTTCCAGTAAATGCACGTCGCTTGTAGAAATTTAAAAGTAACATAGTGAAAAAACTTCCACCACGTTCATACAAAAATTATCCAAATTTTTTGTATGGAACATTATTTAAGCTTATTTGCAATGAATTAAAAACACATCTTACATTCTCCTTGAACAGTCGGAAGTCATTCAATGAATGGGCGACAGTAGGAGTCCATAAGAGCAGACATAGGTCTTTTTAACCATGAAAGCTCATATAATCGTAGCGTCGAATTTAGGAAATATATAAAAAAAATATATATATACATATTTAAAAAAGTGTGCTCCACAGCCAAGTCTTTGCATTTGAGCAACAAAATTAAGACGGTTTCTAATAAAATTAAAATGACATGGAGTATAATTAATAGCGAAACTGCTCTATACACCGGCCGTGCTAATATTATATATATTTCTCGGGAAAACGTCTCCGAGTACCGGAACAAACTTGTGTCTGAAGTCGAGTCTTTGCTGGACAAAGCCTCGAACTGGGGGCGACTAAATCTAGTCCAGTTTAATCCTCAGAAGACACAAGTTTGCGCGTTTACCGCTAAAATGAACCCCTTTGTCGTATCTCCTCAGTTTCAAGGCACTCCCCTGGTTGCCTCAGCCAAAACATTTAAACTTGGTAATAGAGAGAGCCTGTACACTTTCCGGGACCTTGTTGTAATAGCGTATACATTGCCCCAAGAATAAATTACTGACTCTGTGGAGTCGAGAAATTGGTATCACTAGCTTGTGTTTGTTCCTAGTGTTTACAGAATGTATATCACTTTTTCACTTTATCACTTCTTATATATCACCTTTTTT